>PVLA01008315.1:0-90307 GCA_004027455.1 Hydrochoerus hydrochaeris
TTTTTATGCTTTGATTTTGTAATTTGAACAACTATTTCTAAGATGACAATATGTAATATATCAACTAGTGACTTCTTAGTGTTAATTTTTTTTTGAATTCTGTATTATTCTATGTTTTTTCTATTTTGTTTCTTTCTTTCTTTAAATGAAAAAAATAAGATTGTAGGAGAGTAACAATGGTAAGTAGATTGTGTATTGTTATCTCTATGCTCATATTACAAGATATAAGCATGAAAAATTGATCAAATATTATAGGCACAAATCTCTCTTTTAAATGAACTAATACCAATTAGTAGTATAACTATCTTAACTATTTTTTTGGGTGTATATATATATATATATATATATATATATATATATTTTCCCTTTCTTCTTTTTGTTTCTCTTTCCTTTTTAACAGTGTCAGTAGTATTCTTAAGGTCAAGTTTTCCTTCCATTTTCCCTAAACACCCCATGAAGTTTAATTAATCCTCTATTGGGCTTTCATAAGTTACGAGGAGGGGCCTTCATTCCTGGACCTGAGTAGTAGGAACTGTGTTTCCTTTCCCACAGAAAAGGGTAGCAGGCATCTGTTACCTCACCTCACCAGTACTTAAGAGCTTCAGAGGCCCTCAGAAACCTGGGCAGGGCGGGAGTTTGTGTCGAAGCTGTGAGTTAGTATCCTGGCCTTCTGAAGCGGGGCCTTGAGTGAAAACACAGGAGCTGACAGATGCCTTCCGTCAGGTGGCAGACACCTTCCCTGACAACCTTAGGATGATCAGCCTGGGTTACCTTGGCCTGAAGGGTTTCCTGGGCCCTTTCAGTGCAAAATAGAATTACTAAAGTCCTGCACAAACTGGAAGAATGGGTCATCTAACAATACCTATAAATAAGACAGCATCTTGGGGGGACCCTGAGATTCATTCGGGGGACATTTGATAGCCCAGGGATAGGTGCCTACACTGTGGGAGCCAGGGGCTCAGAGTCCAATACAAACCGTAGGGAGTTAGTTTGGATGGTGCTTGGGGTTTATGATTCCATAAGCTCTACCTTTTGGAAATAAATCATATCTACATTAGAATGCAGAGGAGCAACAGGAAATGGGTAAGAATAAACAGAAATGTCCAAATCCAACACTATCACATACAGATCTCCCAGGAAACAGCACATGCTCTTTTCCAAATTCATCTCCTACCTACCGTGCCTGTCCTGCCCTGCCTGCAAAGCACCCAGCTAGATCCTGTCCTGAATGCATCAGTCGGTGTCACAGGTCTCTGCCTGAGAGGGCTTCCCTTCCTTCATGTGCCTGGGAAGCCCCAACTCCTCTCCGCTCCTTTCCTGGCCTGCCGCAGGCAGCACTGAGGAATGCATTCCCCACCCCCTGTGCACCGGCACCCCCACACCCCACTGAATCACAGTGTCAGGCCTGGATGTAGGGCAGCCTCTCCCATTGACCAATTAGCTCCCCAAGGAAGGAAAATTCTTAGCATATGGCAGAACTCCACGTGTAGTACGGATACTGGATGCTTCATTAGTGTTGGTTAAAAGACTCAATCTGTTTTCATGTATATATATATATACACACATATGTTGGAACTTTTCTATTCTGGGCATCAGAGTATTGACTACAACTCTCAGTTGTTTATACTCTGTGCATATTTACTTGTTAAAATAATTGAATGATTTATTTAACTTGAGACAGTAAAAAGACACACAAAAAAGGATTCATTAGAAAACATTACCACTGAGAATAACTAATGTTTATAAATAAAACCAAAGGATTCACTAGAGATATTATTGAGAATAACAAAACCTATGACTCGAGATGAACTGTTACGTTTCCCCAGCAGCTAGATCCCAGCTCAAGGCTTAATTTTCATGCTTGCACATCTCGGCTGCAGTGTCTCAACCACTTCAAGATCAAGAGAACTGTGGTGGGGAAAGAGCGCTGGGTGATTACAATCACAAGAGCCAATTCACGGCCTCTCTCCCCTTTTCCAGAACCCTGCCTGTGCCCCCAACCCACCTGGTGTGAAAGGCGGAAAGAGCCCCCCTGACTAGGAGAGAGTGGCCGCTCTTCAGGGAGAGTCTGAGGTGGGGCCCGGCACAGCTGTCCAGGAGGAATCACTCTTAAGGCTCATCTGGGTAAGAGAAAGGAAGAAAACAGGGAGAGGCCTCCTCAGGAGTCCAGTGGCTCTTGCTTTCTGCGGAATGTTCTAGAGACAAGGTGACTTCTAAGCTGCTCTGGGCTGGCCAGGTACTAGCTGTCCTGAGAGCGTGGCCAGGGAAGTTCCAGGAAAGACTGATACGTGAGGGCTGTGCCAGCACTGGGGAAATGGATCTTACTCCCATTCCCACTGGGGGATTTGGGGTCTCATCACAGCACCCCACAGTGAGCTCACAGTCTCTTCCAAGCAGGTATCTCTGCTCAGATCACATCTCAATGTGGCCATGTTTGAACGCTCTTTCATTGTTTTGGCTTGACATTGGTTCCGAGCTGTAGCTGTGAATTACTCCAGCTGTCTCTGCTAGTAGTTCTGCCAAGCTGGGACTCAAAGTTCATTCTTCATCTAACTTCTGTCTGTCCCACTAATTGCTATACAGGTTCACGTACTGCTGAAGTCCAAAACGACATTCTGAAAAATTCCTACTCCCCACTTAACCAAAGGATGATCTCTCATCTTCACCTGTGCTGGGTGTGAGCCAAGCTCACTATGAAACAGAAGTATTTGTCTCTCTTTGAGCCACCTCTGGCTGTAGTGGGTCAGTACTCTTCAAAGGTACAGTGCCTTTCTCAAAAAGAACTGCCTAATCGACATTATGGAACAGCTATCTTTCCCGTAGTAGAAACCATACTTGATTTTTCTGTTTGACCATTTCATGCCAACAATACACTGGTCACACTGTAAACAGTGGAGCTCTGTTGAGGGTCACCTGTACACATCAGAATTCATTTATTGGGCTTCCAGTAGAAAAGGATGCTAGGTATCTTCATTTTCAGTGACGTTACTAAGACCCCGTTTTACTGCTTCTAACTACTTCTTGTGAACAGTACAAATGGTTAACCTTTATTGCAAAGCATTTTGCTCATGTTAATTTACTTTATGTTTACAATTGTAAGGGTCTCTGGGCTCATATCCCAAGTTGGCAAGGCATATTTCTACAGAAACCTTTGCAAGCATTGCTTAATGTGCTGCAATTCCAGACCTGCATTGAAAACCCTACAAGAAACAAAACACTATCCAAGAATTCTCTTCACGAGCCAGAAAAAGGAATTAGGGAAAGAGATTCCTTATTTAAACAATTTCAGTATTTTCAGTATGAGACAACTGATGACATATTTTGCAAATATGTGTTGTAGTCCCATGAAGTAATAAAATAGTAAACTTCATCTAGATTTGAAGGAGATACAGTAACTGTGAGTGGGTGGGGCAAGAAGAGGGGAACTTCTGATTTTCTCTGTATTTCTGAGAATGGACCTGAGAGAAGTTTGGAGGTGCGTGTCTTTGACAGAAATATCACCTGTCATGTCGGCTCCAGTGTGAGGATACAAATAGCTATAATGAGACCACTGACCAAGATTGGCAAGTCTTGCCCAGTGAGGAAACACACTTGCAGCACACAGGGTCTGGAGATGATTTGGGCTTGACAGCTCAGCCTCCGAACCACATTTTCCACATGGTGGGAAAATGAACACCAGCTCCACTCCACTGTGGTCTTAGCAATTAGACCTTTGTTAATACCATGAAGCAGCTGGAACTAGAAATAGTCTTAAGTGCTTACATTCTTTGAACGCACACATTCCCAGAGTGGGCGGCAGCTGTTGAGGCCAGGTTTATTCATCTTGGGTCAAAATCTCTTGACCCCACGTATCGGGACTAGACTGTGTGGCTTTGAGTCAATATGGTCACAAGGTTTGGTTCTAGGGAATCAAACTCTCATTAGAGTAACTGTGCTTCCCCTCTTTCCTCTCCTCATCCTCACCGGCTCAGGATTTAGATAGGAACTTCTCTTCCCTGTATTTGGGGCTTTGTCTCTGCCCAAGTGGAGATGTCCTTAGTTCATATTTCTCTTACACCCGTCCCACAGCCAAAGCTCTCCGTGTACCTGTGCTGGCCAGATGTCACAGAAAGATAGAATTTCAATTCAGTCTAAACCCACTGCCTTCTCAGTGAAGAACCCACCTGTGGCTTCTCCCTCAACTTCTTCAGCCATGCACTGGCCTGTCCAATGTCTGATTCCATCACAGAACTACTCTAGACATTTGGAAGTCTTTTCGTGTATTCAGTTTGGATACACTATCTTGCATTGGTCTCAGCAAGTCTGACTAATGTTATATTCACTAGACAAAATGCAATTTTACTTCTGGGCAGATAGGCTTCTCAGTGTACTGGTTAGAAGTAATCCTAATTCTCAGTGACTCATTTGCTCATGTTTCTTCAAGGAAAGAAGAGTAAAGGACTATGAAATTAACTCCTGTTCTCACTATAAGAGATTTAAGATCAATTTATCCTTTAAGAGTGACGCCCAATGCTACTTTCTCTAGAGAAAAAGCCCTATATGTCTAAGAATTCTTGTAAAATTAGGTAAATTATATTTTCTCAAAAAAGATATGTTAAGAATCCAATTCCATGAACATTTAAAATGTTATCTTATTTGGAGATGGGGGTCTTTTATTTTATTTATTTATTTACTTATTTATTTTGTCTTTTTGAGACAAGTTCTCACTGTGCAGTTCAGGCTGGTCTTGTGTTCATTTTGTAGCCCAGGCTGGTCTCAAACTTGCAATGTTCGTCCTGCCCCAGACTCCCAAATGCTGAGATTACAGGCATACGCCACCATGCCTGGCTTGGGGATGGGGTCTTTATTGAGTTAATCAAGCTGAATAAAATCTTTGCAGTGTATCATAACCTGATATGAATGATTCTCTTAAAAAAAAAAAGGAGAAATCTCGAAATAGAGGCAGATGTACATAGCCAGAAGATGATGTGAAGAAGCACAGGGAGAAGATGGCCATCCAATAGCCAAGGAGAGAGACCCCTTCACTCATAGCCCTCAGAGGGAAGCAGCCCTGGTGATGCCTCCAGAACAGATGATACATCTGTTGTTTAAGCCACTCACAGTAGTCCTAGGCACACTAATACAGGCATACTATGATAACTTTTAGTTTTCTATATTTTTTGTTAAAAGCTTTGAGCAGAAAAGTATAAAGAAGAAAATAAGGCAGAAAAAATGGCTTATAGTTTATCATTAAGAAAACTCTATTTTTAGTATGAGATATATACATAATATATAATGCATATATATCCCTAAGTATAATTGTTAATAACAACAAAATGTGGCCACACAAAGTCATGTAATATACAAATGAAAAAAGGAGTAGTTATACTCACTAAATCATGATACTCATTTTTAAAATCCCATTTACCAACTACATAAAATTTTTTTTCTTAAATTTGACCATTATATTACTCATTTTCCCTTGATATTAGTTAAACTATTTGTGATATTTGCATTTTTACATATTTAAAAATATGTAAAATTTTAAAAATCATATTTAAAATGGGTAAAATTTTAAATATTCTTTTTGGCCTTGCTGTTTTCTTTAAATAACATGCTGGAAATTCATGTGGACCAGCATGCTGAGTGTCATCGTCTCTTTGAGATAGCACAGTGGTATTTCACAGTGTGGGTGTGCAAAGACTTTTGTAGCTGCATTTTACCCAAGACCCTGAGTTTTCTACACAACTTGGCAAAGGTGAATAAAGGATATATCAAAGCATGCTAGAAAACTCAGTCTTTATCTACAGATCTATTGTTTTTTGATGAAAGAAACACAGAATGGAAGCTTTTGTCTCAAGTGGCAAAAAAGCCAAGAAAAGTGATTCCAGCTGTTAGAGATGTCAAACATTTCCATAATCATATGATTTTTTTTTGTTATCAAGACAATGTAAATATGTCACTGGTGAAGGGTAAAAATTTAATATTTTCAAAAAAAAAAAAAAAAAGAATACAGACGCCCAACGATCCCCGGGTGGACAGCAGCTGCCTGCATTCTGCCTCACAAACTGAAAGTGTGTGAGGTGATTTCCAGTACACGGGGAAGCTTTGGAACATTGCTCCAGCCGGTAAGGCCCTACCCAGCATTTCAAATCACTGGAGGATGCACTGGAGGGCCCTGCAGGCCTATTTGGGCCATGCCCAGTGACCCAAGGGTAGCCCACAGCTGCCTGCATTCTGCCTCACAGGCTGAAAGTGCACGAGGTGATTTCCAGCCAACATGGAAGCTTGGGTGTATCACTCTGAGCCCAGAAATATAGGAAAATGACAAAACAAAAGAGCAAAATGAAATCTCAAACCTCTCAAGTCCATCCCAAGCAAACCTAAGAGACATGGACATAGGAGAAAAAGTAAGCCATACATATGAAACTTCTGAAATAATAGCAGCTGAAGTTAAGAAACAACTCCATGAAGCTATAAAAGAACACAGATCAGAAATAATGTCTCAGGTAAAAGAAGAAATGATAAATTAATGAAGGAAATGCTGAACACATCTAAAGAAGACATAGTTAAAAAATTAGAGGAACAATGCAAAAAGATGGAAACCTTGAATGAACAATATAAGAAACAATCAGAATACATGAAGCAGATTGAAAGAAATATACAGGAAATCAAAAATTGCATCGAAAGTTGGCAAAACTGCTTCAATGAAAATGAAGATAGATTTTCAGACCTCAAAGAAAAGATTGCAGCTAGTGAACAGGAAAGGAAAGATCTTTTTAAAATAACAAGGTATCAGGAAATAATTCAACAGCTGCAAGATGATGCAAAGAAAAACAACATAAGGCTGATAGGTATAAAAGAAAAAGAAGCTGACAACACAAATGATATCAAGAGGCTATTTACAGAAGTAATAGCTGAAAACTTCCCAAACATGAGAATGGAAACTGACATATGGATCAGTGAAGCAGGTAGAACTCCAAATAACCATAACCAAAATAAAACTACACCCAGACATATAATAATCAACTTCCCAGAAATCCAACATAAAAACAGACTGTCATAAGCTGTTAGAGAGAAGAGACAGATCACTTATAAAGGAAAGCCTATCAGAATCACAGCAGACTTTTCAACACAAACAATGTAGTCAAGAAGATCATGGAGCAAAGTATTTCAGATCCTAAAGGAAAATGACTTCCAACTAGATTGATGTACCCTGCAAAACTGTCCTTCAAAATGGATGGAGAAATAATATACTTCCACAACAAAGAACAGCTGAAGAACTTCATGATCACCAAACCAACCCTGAAAAGAACACTGAAAGACATTCTAGATACACATAGGAAAAAAACACTAAGCAAGGCAAACAAGCAGAGTGAAAAGATAAAGAATCAATGGCAGAAAAATAACATGTCAAAAATAAACCAATACATGTGATTTATAACCATTAATGTAAATGGCCTCAATTCACCAATTAAAAGAAACAGACTTACAGAATGGATCAAGAAATGGCTGTGACCCAAACGTGGCTCTTGGGGTTCTTGGGGTTAAGGACCATGAGAGGATGAGAAAAATAAAAAA
This sequence comes from Hydrochoerus hydrochaeris, assembly GCA_004027455.1. Taxonomy (NCBI): domain Eukaryota; kingdom Metazoa; phylum Chordata; class Mammalia; order Rodentia; family Hydrochaeridae; genus Hydrochoerus; species Hydrochoerus hydrochaeris. The sequence continues at coordinate 7,561 of PVLA01008315.1, forward strand.
AAGGCAAATCTGGGGCCAAGTGGAACCCTTACTCTCCTGGAGGAAAGGAACTGCTCAACCACTGAAGAACCTTTATTTATACCCTCCAAAGAAAAGTATCAATTTCAACACCACTGCCTAGCAACTTGTTTCCCTGGTAGGCCTGGGCCCCCTGCCTTCTCAGTGCTGGAACATGTTTACATAGTCTGTTTTGGTTTCTCTGCTTTTTCTGGGCTGGACTTACTTCAGCCCCACACATGTGATCAATCTCCAGCTTCAATGGCTCCCAACAAGAAACAACATCAAACAATATGCTGTATACAAGGAATCCATCTAACCCAAAAGGAAACTCATATACTGAAAGTCAAACAATGGAAAACAATACTTCATGCAACAGGACCCCCCCCCCAAAAGCAGGGGTAGCTATTCTGTTTGCAAGCAATGTGAATTTCAAACCAAGAATGATCCAAAGAGATAAAGAAGGTCACTACATACTAGTTAGGGGAAAATTCAAGAGGAAGAGATAACAATCATAAATATCTATACACCAAATTCCAGAGCACCCAGTTACACAAAGCAAGTATTAACAGAAATGAAAAATCAAATAAGCAATAACACAATTATAACAGGAGATCTTAACATGCCATTGACACAAAGGGACAGATCAACTAGACAGAAAATCAGCAAAGAAATAACAGAACTGAATCACACTTGTGAACAAATGGACTTAGTAGACATATACAGAGTGTTACACCCAACAACATCAGAATATACATTCTTCTCAGCAGCACATGGAACATTCTCTAAAATAGACCATATGCTAGCCCACAGAACATGCTTAAGTAATGCAAAAGAATGGAAAATATCCCATGCACATTATCAGATCATACTACCATGAAACTAGAAATTAAAACAAAAGAAACTGCAAAAACCCCACAAACACATGGAAATTGAGTAATACACTCCTGAGCAATCAGTGGGTCACAGAGGAAATTAAAGAAGAAATGAAACAATAGCTAAAGCAAATGAAAATGCAAATATAACTTACCGGAACCTGTGGGATGAAATGAAAGCAGTCCTCAGAGGAAAATTTATTGCAGGGAATTCCCATATCAGGAAAACAGAATGAACACAAATAAGCAACCTGATGCTACACCTCAAACATCTAGAAAAAGAAGAACATGTCAAGCCCAAAGCCAAAAGAAGGGAGGAAATTATAAAGATCAGAACAGAGATCAATGAAATAGAGACTAAGAAAACAATACAAAGAATCAATGAATCAAAGAGTTGGTTCTTTGAAAGAATAAATAAAATTGATAAACCTCTAGCCAACCTTATTTAAAAAAAGGAAAGAAAAAACTCAAATCCATGCAATAAGGAATGAAAAGGGTGAAATCACTACAGACACTGAGGAAATACAGAAGATCATCAATACTTATTTTGAAAACCTCTATTCTCACAGGCTTGATAACAAAGAAGAAATGGACAGATTCCTAGAAACATATGAATTAGCAAAGCTGGATCAAGAAGATGTAAAACTGCTGAATAACTCAATTTCAATTAATTAAATTGAAAATGTAATTAAATCCTTACCAATAAAGAAAAACAGACAAATTCACTACAGAATTCTACAAGAAATTCAAAGAAGACAATGCTGACACTCATCAAACTCTTCAATGAAATTGAAAGGGAAGCAATGCTCCTTAACTCATTTATGGAAGCAATTACTGTAATACCAAAACCAGAGAAAGATCCAACCACAAAAGAGAACTACATGCCAATCTCTGTAATGAACATAGATGCAAAAATTCTCAATAAAATATTGGCAAACAGAATGCAGCAAATCATCAAGAAGATTATACACTATGACCTAGTGGGATTCATCCCAGGAATGCAGGGATGGTTCAACATACACAAATCAATAAATGTAATCCACCATATCAATAGAGACAAAAATAAGAATCACATGATCATTTCTACACATGCAGAAAAAGCTTTTGATAAGGTCCAACACTTATTCATGATAAGAACCTTACAGAACATTGGAATAGATGGTCTTTACTCAATATGGTAAAAGCCATCTATGACAATCCAACAGCCAGCATCATATTAAATGGACAAAACCTGACAGCTTTCACTTTAAAATCAGGAACAAGACAAGGGTGTCCATTATCACCACTCCTATTCAATACAGTGCGGGAAGTACTAAACAGAGCAATTAGACAAGAGAGAGAAATAGAAGGAGTAAGAGTAGGAAAAGAAAAAGTTAAATTATTATTACTTGCAGATGACATGATACTCTACATAGAAGGCCCCCAGAACTCCATTGAAAGACTCTTAGGTATAATAAATTCAGTAATGTAGCTAAATACAAAGCCAACACTCAAAAATCAGTAGTATTTTTATACACAAGCAACATAATCACTGAGAGAGAAATAAGAGAAGCCACACCCTTCACAATAGCATCCAAAAAATGAAATACTTAGGAATAAATCTAACAAAAGAAGTAAAAGATCTATTCAGGGAAAATTATAATACCTTGAAAAAGAAGTTGAAGAGGACCTCAAAAAATGGAAAGACATTCCTTGTTCATGGATAGGAAGAACAAACATTGTGAAAATGGCCATTCTTCCAAAATTGTTATACAGATTTAGTGCAATCCTAATCAAAATACCACTAGCATACCTCACAGATCTAGAGAAATCATTCCTAAAATTCATCTGGAACCAGAAGAGATCTAGAATATCACAATCTGGTTTTGTTTGATAAAGCAAAATCTTGCATTTAAAAACTAAGCAAACAAAACAAAGTGTGAAACAAAAATAATTGACACCCTACAATTCTATTCTTAGCTAAAATAAATTTTAAGAATGAGCGTAAAATAAGAACATCATTAAACAAGTAAAAATTTAAATAAATTGCTATTCAGAGCACCCTCCTAAGGAAATTCTACAAGCTCATTTCTCAGGGAGCATACATGAGAAGTAAGAAGCAAATGCAAACAAAGTGACTAAAATAAATCAGCAAATCACAAAACAATATGATGATGATGTTTAGTTTTAAGGTTATAGAAGCAAGTTATAACTAAAATGCTGAACAACAACAAAAGAATTTAGCACAAAAGTCATAATAGGACTAACATATCATAAGAAGATGCTCAGGAAGAGGACAAAGCTATTGGTGCATTTTAAGCTTCATTAAGTCAAAATTCCAAGATGGCAGGAAAGATCTATGTGTCTTGGAAAGCAACCAAAAGCAAGACAAAAAATGAAAAATGGAACTCATTCTCCAATTTTAGCAAGTCTAGAAGATAGTTAAAAGTGTGAATTAGAAAATAAGTGGAACTGATTCCCAGAGCACTGGACACCAAAGAAAGAGAAGTATCAAGAGCATTTGTGGCAAAGTTAGCCAAGTCTGCTTCTCAAGTGTGGGCTGTAAAAACTCAGTGTAGTGCAGTCAGGGGTGGGAGGGTGCTCAATAGGATCCTGGACCTGATTTCATTCCAAGAGTAAGAAGAATAGAGGAATTATCATGCAGATAAGCCAGGACATGTCCCTTGAGAGGACAAAAAAATTCTGAGAATTCCGTGTGGACTTCTAATATAGTCTCAAAATATACAAACCACGAGTAACCAGAATAAAAAAAGGAAGAAATTCACAATAACAGTGTGATATTCTAACACAATGCTCCATGTTAAATAGCAAAAGCAAGCAAAAGGAGTAAACACATAAAAGATTTCAACAACATATTTAATAACTTGAACATTTCCTTTATCTTACAATTTGAGAATATGTACTGAACAATTTAGTTTTGAATGAACATGTATTTGGCCATAAAACAAATATTTAAAGAACAAATGAATCAATCATACATAACCACATTCATCTCAAAATGCTACTAAATTGAAAATGCCTTACAAAATGTAGCTAAAGAAAAGAAAGCACATGTTTAGAAATCTTGAAACACTTCTAAATAGTTAATGGCTTAAAGCAGAGATCACAATGGAAATTTAAAAATACTCTAATGAAGCAAAAATGGCAGACCCAAATTGTGAGATGTAGCCAGGCATGGTGATTCATGCCTGTAATCTCAGACAGGAGGGTCCTTGCCAGTTCAAGGCCATCCTGGTCTTCAGAGTGAGGTCAAGGCCGGCCTGAACTACTTGGCCAGATCCTGTTGCCCCCAAAATTGTGAAATGTATTTAAAGACTTCAGAGAAAAAAAATTATATCTATACATATGCATATATACACATACCTGACAATAGTCCCCATCCCATAGGAACCTACTAGCAGATCCTAAAGGGAAATCACTTTACCAGCTATTAACACATGCTGTTAGTTATACTAATGATAAAATTCTGGTAGTGTGTAGAGATGGACATATAAATCCACAGAATGATACAGAACTGACCCCCTTAGGTATAGGAATTTATATTTCACAGAAACATCGTTTCAAAAACATCATTTCAAGAACTTTGGGCTATCCTTAACAATTAACTTCCTGTTTAAACAAAGATAAAATTCAGTATTTATTTCACCATATAAGCAAACATAATTACCAGGTATGGAAAGATTAAAATATGAGGAGCAAAAATTTAGAGTTTTGGGAAGCCAGTGTAGGAGATATACTTACAGTTTAAGAATGAATTTATTAAATAAAAGACAAACAAGTCTTGAATAGATGTATGAATTTGACTATATTAAAATATATTTATAATAGAAAATAACAAAATGAAAAGGTAAGATGCAGTTTGAGATATTTGCAACTCAGATAATAATTTGATAAAAAATTTACAGAAAGAGCAAAAGATTAGTTCTTTCCCTCATGTACAATTCCACACACACAAACCAGTAGCAAGCATGTAGAAATGCTTATACTTGTAATGAAGAAAATGTAAATTAAAATGATTAAATGCTATTTGCACCTATCTGATCTGATAAAAAGCGTCACATGAGGTAACAAAGATGCAGGAAAGTAGGAATTTCTAATTTTGTAGGAATTCAAATAGGGACCATCATTTGCAGTGGCAATTTGTCAGTGCTGAGGAAGGTAAAAAAGGTATATTCCTAGCTGTCAGGGATTTCCTTGGGATAGCCCACCCTGCTCTCTCCAAGGTATTCTTTGATCTTGTTTTCCCCTCTTTTACTCAGCTTAAGCTCACTCTACAGAGCCAGTTTCTCCCTCACTCTTCACTTTTACTTTTTCAGGTGAACTTTGCCACTGCTTTTTTCTCATTTTGTTCAAAACGTTGAGATAAGAAGAGAAAAATATGTATGTGTCCTAATTAGCAATTCTAAGTGTTTACCCGCAGGCATTACATACATGTGCACAAAGATGCATGCCTAAGCATGTTCACTGCCACATAAGCTAATCATTAATCTTTCCTCGGAAGGTAGGTGGAGAAACAAACTATGCTATGCCAAGTTACATTTCAAATAAGTGAACTAGCTCTGCACATGTGACAAGAGTAAGTCTCTAAGATACACTGTGGTGTAGGAAGAGTAAGCTGCAGGAGAATCCACACAAAATGATGTTATTTATGTAAATCCTGAATCTATATAAAACAATAGTAATGGCTTTTTGGGATATATCAGCATTTAGTAAAAGTATAGAGTTATGCATGAAAATAACATTAATTTCTGACAGAGTTTCTTCCATGGAGGGAAGAAGAAATGATGCAGACGAAGGAAGGCATCAGTGGATTGAGCTGTATTTTTGCTTTAATTTTTTTATTAGTGATTTGAAGTAAATATGGAAAAATATAAGTAGTCAGTCTGGATAAGTATATGGTGGTACCTTTCTATGTTTGAAATCTCTCTCTTTCTCTGTTTTTTTTTTTTTTCTGGTACAGGGGATCGAACTCATGCTCTTGTGCTTGCCAAGCAGGCACTTACACCGCTGAGCTAAACACCTGGCTGAAATAGGTCTTAATTTAATATTTAAATGTAGAAATTTTTTAGAAGTTCGAAATCAGAATTCAAGTCTTCTCCCTCTGGATGTTTTTCAAAATAATAAACATTTGTGACTATCCTACAAGCCAGGCTTAGAAGAGCTAGTGAGAAAGAAATCACCCCAAATTTGAGGATATGCCCTACTTGGGAGAAAAATAACAATTACTTCTTATTCTTTTTGGTTACTATTCAGTGCCTGCCATGAGAAAAACAACTGCAGATTTAATTTGCCCTAAATATAAATGCAATGAGGAAAGACCCACCTGAAGACTTTCCTGAGGGTCACATCTGCCCACAGCCCACATACCAAGTAGGTATCTCCATAGCAAGTAGATGGCCTCTGACTGTTGATGGCAGTCAGAGATGCCAGAATGTCACTGGGTGTTGGTGCCTTTTCTTATGTATGTTCTACAACCCAAAACTAAGGATACACCGTATCATAGGCCGCAGATGGCTGGGCTCTTCTGCAGAGGCTATGTTCTTTCAGGCAGATGCTGGCTGGCTGGGACACTGGGACAGAACGATGAGGCTAGTCTGCGTGTGGAGGAGGCTGGGTGTATCAGTGCGGCTACAGGGCCCTGCTGTGGTGTGGATCTTAAATGTTCACCAAAGACGCATGTGTTACAGGTTTAGTCTCAGCTCTGTGCTATTGGAAGATGGCGGAAACTTTAAGAGGTGGGAACTAGGGAGACATCTTTTGACCTTTTACAGAATTGTGGGATGCTGCTCTCTTCTTCTCTCTTTAACTTCCCTGGTAGGAGGTGAACAGTTGTGTCACAAACCTTCACCATGTTGTGCTTCCTCATCACAGGCCTGAAGCAATTGAGCCTGTCAGTCATGGATGTGGCCTCCAAAACTGTGAGCTAAAAATCAAACTTTTCTTCATTAAATTGATTTATTTAAGGTGTAATAACAGGAAGTTAGTTAATGCAAGTACATCAAAATGGCAAAAACAATGTACTAAAAGAATTGGGACTTGAAAGTAAAAGAGGGACTGAGTAGAGAAGAGAAAGGGAATGGAGTGGGGATGCCAGTAACCAGGAAGGGAAATACAATTAAAGCACAGTTGATTTCTTGGGATCAACAGAACTTGAGATGAGTTTTATTTCTGCTCTATGGGTATGTGAAGATTGACCATTCATCTCCCTACCTGAAAGGTCATGTGGTATCAACACAAGGTGCCAACAACGTAGGCTTTATGGAAGTGATACAGGAATCTGCCTGTCGGGCTGAAACCACTACTGCATTCTTCTCTATTTTCCTTCTTGCTCTGTGCCATATTGGGGTCAGAATTGTATTCCAGCCTTCTTGATAATAGATAGCATTTAGAGGATGGGGGTGGAATCGAACGTAATAGTTACTGGTGTTTTTTAATAAAGGCCTGAATTAAGAAATGCATATCTCAGCTGAGACCAGGCTGGTTGGGGCAACAGCAAGTAGATAGCACTAAGAAGGTGTGGCAGCTACCTCATTTTGGGTCAAGATAACCACATCCCCATCAAAATAAGGATGTATGCACAGGATTCTGGGGGCAGGCTAAATAATGTTCTAAAGGGGGATCTAGGTGCTAACCCCCAGAATCCATATGTATATGTATACATAAAAAACAAACAAAAAAATCAGAGGTGTCATTAAATTAAGGGTCTTAGAAAGAAGAGGTCATTTAGGAATATCTGGATGGGCCATCGATGCAACCACAAACCCCCTTCTAAAAGGAAGGCAAAAAGAGACTGCACAGTGCAGCATAAAACCACGTGACCACTGAAGGAAAATGTGGGCTGCTAGCACTGAAGATGGAGGAAAGGGCCGGGAGCCAAAGGATGCAAAAAGTTCAGCTCTAGAAGCTTAGAAAGGTGAGGAAGAGGATTCTTCCCCTAGAGCTTCCAGACATTGCCCATCCCTGTTGATACTGTGACACTGGTCCAGGGAAACTGATTTCAGACTCCTGACATCCAGACTTGTGAAATAGCACATGCACGTTAGTCAAAGCACCAAGTTTCTTATAATTTGTTACAACAGCCACAGAAAAGAAACACACATTTCTTTGGCTGTCACATTGAAGATACCTTCCAGGCATTTGACATGGACTTGTCGATGGAAGTGTCTCCATCAGATAACAAGAATCGGGATGCAAGTCCCAAAGAAGACAGAACAAAAAGGAAAGTGTGGGTGGTGAGTCAAGTTTATTTGGGGGAAATATTGCAAAGCAAAGATTTTCAGGCAAGTAGTTCTGGACAGTACTTTGGGGAGAGAGATGGGGAAACAGGGCTGGGCAGAGGACAGAGGGGCACTGTAGGTGGTAGCACAGAGGACTCAGCCAATCCCCCAGGGACTGTGAGTCTGCAGTGGCCCTGCAGTGACATCCAGATTGAGGGAAAGGGTCAGTGCTTTTTATCCTATGCTGACAGATGCAGGTTGTTCCCAGGAAAGGGACTGTAAACTTGAGTGAGTCAGGAACCCTTGACCCTGGGGCGGGACTCAGCATGGCCCACCACCAGCTACACTGCCATCTGGGAAGGCATGTGCCTCAGTCCTGATGGGGTCAGAGTGGTGCACAACAGCATTTACTAAACCATGGGAGCACTGCTTCATGCGGTTTTGTCTGGTTAAGTTATTGGAGCAGAGATATAAGGAAGAGTTCCTTACTGACCCTGTTTTTGGACCACTCCTGAGCCTGCGTGTCTCTTTTAGAAGCCTGCTGACAACAGCTCAGGGACACCTTGGGCAGAGCTGCTGACATAACTGTAAGTGGTTTGGTCTTGGACTGCAGTTTGAAAACAAACCCCACAATGAACCATTTGGAAAGCCATCTGAGAACGCCACTGAATAATTCTGTAGCCCTTGTTACATGGGTTGAGATTGTTTTGGCCTGATTTTCTGGGACTCACATGGTGCACTGGCTGATAAACGAAGCCATGTAGAAAGCCCAGGGAGCTCCAAGCCAAAACCTGTCCCCATCCATCACACCACACCGAGCACCAGCCAACACTCCAATGCGCTAGGCCTGAAGGCAAAGCAGGGTAGAGGCTGATTTGCAGTGAACTACGCTTGGGAAAGAGCCATTGTCAGAAAAACAATCTTAAGCAAACCAGAGGCCTTGGATTTTAACCTGTGTTCTCTAAAATTCTGCTAAAAAGCCTTATTACACCCATCTGCTTAAATACAGGACTGAATATGAGTTAGTGATGCTTTTGTGATTTGAAACCTCCCAAGGACTCAGAGACAGTGTCACTCTGAACTGAATGGGGTGTCTAAGGATCTAAGGTTTCATTCTACTTCTGACACCTCTTACAAATATGACCATGAACAAGGCAGTCCCCTGACCTGTAACACAAGGTTAAATTAAATGATCTCAGATTCTGTCCAGTCTTCATGCTCAAGGAATCTGTGGTCCCCCTTTAGGTATGGAGGTTGCAGAGAATGGCATGCATTGGCACAGAAGCTGGCAACATTCTAGAAGCTATCTTGTTGGAAGAAAATTCCTGCCATCAGATTCCTTTCAAATGAATGAATATATGAATATATCATACTTATTTGCATTGGCTGCTTTTTCTCAAATTCAGCAGTTTAATATTCCCTTGAATCACCAAAATAGATCCCTTTCATCAGTCTCTGAATTTTCCAGGGGCTTGTGCATGAGTGGCCACAGGATTTGTTTCAAAGTGAAGCATAATGGTAGAATAGAAAGCCTCCTAGCTTGTTTGTCAGAATATTTGCATTGCAATTTATGCCAGCTACTTACCTTGTGACACTGGCAAGCTTCTTAATCCTATTGAGCTTCTGATGGGGAGGCCAGTCAAGGTCAGCCTGGCCTATTTCGTATGTAACTGTGTATACAAAATGAAATGGAATTTTTAAGAGAACTCCTGAACCTATACAGCTTATCAAAATGAAAGCAATTTTTATGATGAATTTAACACTGTCACAGTTATAGGAAAGCAATCTATTCCATCAGTTGCATTTGCTTGGAGAAAAAGCTTCCCTTTTTGATGCAGAGGTTTTAGTCAGGATATTAACAGAGTGAACACAAAGAGTTATTGTGCCAACATCCAAGTTTCCCAAGAGAATGTTTCCCAGCAGTACAAGTTGCTAAAACAGTTTGTAAGGTCACCTGATCTTAGCAACTAAAATTGATAGAGCAGAGCTAGCCCCAGAGGTTTAAGACTTATGATGGGCCTTACTGCTCTTACAGCCTGCTGGACCCCGTATCCCTGCTTATGCATCAGAACAAACTTTTCTGGCAGCTCCTTCAGAGCACACATTAGTAGTATAGCTTTATTTACAGTCGTCTAGATAGTTACAGGGATGACTACAACTGTGTTCCTGGTGCAATTTTTAAAAAGTTACAATCTTTAAGACTTTCCTATCCTTACCATATACTCTCCCCCTCAGCACCCTAGTACTGGGGATTAAATCCAAGGATATTTGCACTGAGCTACATGCTTTCTGTTTTACTGATAATTTTGAGACCGAGTCTCACTAAGTTGCTAAATTGCCTACACTGGGCTCAAATTTGCAATCCTCCTGCATCAGCCTCCCAGAGTGTTGGGATTACAGGCATGTACTACCATGTCCAGCCTCTACTAGCAACCTTATTCTTTGCAGGTTGTGGTAAGCACTCAGAGCAACTCATCTATTTTCTTTCCTAACTTGATCTTTCAGAAGAATGCTACATAGAAAAACCCACAAAAGATATTATTTTAATAAATGCATCATGCTTCTGTGCCTAGATTTTTAAAAAATCCTGATTTCAACTTCTGTTCTAAAAGATCATTGAAAAAAATCATAGCTAGTAATTGATGGCTGCTTTTTTTTTTTTATTCTCCTTGGTGTAAGCTTAAAAGTACTTAAAGCAGCAGTGAGGGAAACGTAAACTCCCCAAATTAGAATGGCTTACAAAAGCTTTGCTTTTATTTACCTTTAATTTACATATGCACTGAGTCACCATTTTCCTCTTTTCACTAAGGAAATACTAATGGTCAGCATTGTTGCCTGGTTAGGAACAAACTTGGGCAGGTCTGGAGGGACCAGGCTGAGGGATGGGCTAAATCATCGGGAATTGGCAGGTGATGGGTGGGGCCTGTTGTTATGGAAACGAGAGTGCTCTAGGTGCACACAGAGCAACAGAGGGCAGACAGTAATCCGTGCAACCACACCGTAGAATTCAGCACAGTCTGATAGGCAGCCCTTGCAAGAGAACTGTGCAAGTGGGCATGACAGCTGAGTGCAAAAGGAGTGTCAATGACTTTCTGCTCAGGGTTGAAGCTCCTTCTTTCCTCCAGGCAAATGGCAGCTGGCAGTGTGCTCTGCTCCTTCCTTCCTTCCCAAGACAGAGTTTTGCAGGTGCTTGTGATTCCCAAGCCAAGCAAGGGTTAGGTCTCCTGGGAGCTTGTCAGCAGCCCTATTATGTTGGTTACTAGAGGGTTCCCGTTTCTTTATAGCCAATTAACTAGAGTTTCATAGCATGTTGTGTAACGTGTGGATCCACTTGAGTTGCTCTTTTTCCTGCTCTGAATCTCTCTTGTGCACATGCATGCTTACTGGTTCTCTCTCTCCCTCTCTCTCTCTGTCACACACAGACACACACACACACACACACAAATACATTGTATAATGCAGCAGACACATTCTCACATGGGCATGCCCACCTCCACTCACTCACACAGACCCTTCTCACAGACATTCTCATTTCTCTGGTCAGCAGAGGTTCACACTTCAACAAACAGCCAGAGACGAGATTACCTATGATTTTAAACATTAGGCCTGGCAGACAAAAGGATACTTCTCCTGAAATAGAGTGACTGCCAGGCTCACAGGAATTTGAGTTTGAAGTAATGAGGCTCAGTCCATTTTTATGTATTTATTTTTTTATAACAGCTGGGAGGCCTTGGTCAGGATTATTTGTTTTTAGCTTCCCTGAGATTTTCATGGTGTATGTTTTCAACAAAGCCCTTCCAGGAAGCCAGAGGGTGACACTTCTTACTTGCTAGTTTTTCCAGGATCCCCAAGTGAAATGTGCAGTACACCAGGTGGGAATTAGCCGAATCAGAATGGCTGCCTTTAAGTTGGACCTCTCCCTGCCTCACACCCCTGAGTGGGAATTTTGACCTCAGCTGTTAGTGAGACTCTGCCAGCCCAGCCTCCTGCTGTGAGAAGTAGCTAGTGTGATGTTCCATTTTATTTTGTTTTGTTCCACATACTGATGATTAAACCCAAGGGCTTGTGCTTCAATCTAGCTATAGCTCCAACCCCCTAGTATTGCTATTATTGCTAGTATAGCTCCAACCCCCTAGTATCACGAATTGCTGAAGACTGCAAAATGGGGTATTGGGGAATGACTAACTTCAGCTGTGAAGTAGGGTTAGGTACGTTTTTGTTACAAAGTTAACCTTAACACAAGTAATATACAGGAGAGTTCTGGAATCAGTTTCCATGCTCTTTTACCAGACTAGTCAGTAGGTAAATGTCTCTCTCTAGTCCTGTTCTGATCTTTGTTCTTTTCTCTATCCTGGTTCTCACATATTTGTTGCTTTCTTTTGTGTCTTTGCCATCTAAGTTGTGAACCAGTTTATGTGAATGAAACACAGACACTGCTATGTGTTTACCCAAATTACATATCTTCTCCGGAGAATGGAGGAAAACTCATTTCCCAGCATTCCAGGCAGCAGAACCATTACCTGAGCTGTGGCCAGTGGCATACGGACAGCTGTGATCAACGCTGTATCTGAAAGACTGCACAGGGCAGACTCCTTCTGTCCTCTCCCATACAACACCTGACTGTGGCACAGAGAAGAAATAAGCCCTTATTGTTGCTTTAATGAGATCTGGGAATAGTTTTGTTATGACACTCAGAATAAAGCCTCTCTTGCATAAAAGTTGAAAATACAAATTTCATAGAATTCTTGGTTTCTTTACTATGACTCAAAATGTAGACTTTGAGTAAGTTAGTCACTGACTGGTTATAAACCCAGAGTTGCTTTCATCTACTACACTGCTTATTGTTGGGTGTCCTCAGAATGGTGTTTTTGGGTGCTGTGCTGAATGTCTCTGTTTTATTCTGTGCTTCTCTGTGTTACATTGCATAGGGGAGTATTTTAAATAATCCATAGCATTTTGATATGCATCATGGAAAAATTCTTTCCCATTACTCAAAATTTACCTCCATGTCTTCCCTGAGTAGCAGTAGCAGACAGCATCTGCAAAACAAGACCTCTGTACCCAGGAGGGTCAGGAACAGGTCAGTTTTTTTTGAGATCTAGAACAAAAGGATGCTATAGATCAGTGGAAAATTTGTAAGATTTTGTTGTTGCTCTGGATTTTAATCCAGGCTCTTCCTTGAACTTGTCAGGTGATTTGGAACAAGTTGCAGCTTCTTTTGCCCCTGTTTCTGTTTCTTCACCTTCAATATGAAGATAATATTACTTTCTCTGGTTAATGTAATAGGGTTCTTTAATTGTTATGGGAAAAATGGTTAATATATCAGAAACATAAGAAGTTATAGTGAGAATAATGTAATGAATTATTTGAAGAAAACTCATTAATAATCAGTAAGTTATAAGTTACAGACTAACCAGACATCAGAAAGAGTTGATATTTGAAAATGGACACTGTTTTCTTGGGTTTGTTTTACAGTTTTCCAACCTTACTGCACATACAAAAGTGTAGAACTATTGTCTCTGAGCAGAAATTGTATCATTGGTTTTCTAGTTGACTTCTCAGATTAGAGGCCTCAACTAGTTAGTACTGCATTCTGAATGTCTAATCAACGTTCTTGAAGTTACATTTGCCCATGTTGAAAACTATTAAAATTGTGAATAGACAATTCCATATCTTTCTCCAATGAGCAGGTAGACGTGAGAAGTAACACACATAGGAAGCTTTGTTGTTTGAAACAGCAAAAGATGGGCTGGGGATTTAGCTCAGTGGCATAAGAGCCTGCCTTGCAAGTGCGTGGTTGTGAGTTCGATCCCTGGTACCGATAAAAAAAAAGAAAGAAAGAAACAGCAAAAGATTCAAAACACCTAGTTTTGAACCATAGGGAACTAGTTAAGCTAATTGTAGAAATCCATGAACTGGCAAAATATGTAGCTGTAAGTGCTGGACCTCTGATAACCTGATATAGAACATTCCCTAAGAAATTTCATTAAGTTAAAAAGGCAAATTACAAGATATTGTGTAAAATATGATACCACTTGTGTTGAAAATTTTTTAAAAATATATTTGCTTATGAATGCATAAAATGTCTCTGGAAGATACCAAAATTCTGGTACTATTGTTTGCATCTGGAGTAGAAAATGGATTTAGCAAAGGAATAGGGTATGAGGAACTATTTGCATTTTTTAAAATTTAAAACCGTGTGACTACATTAACTCTTCAAAACAAAGTAAAACCCAAACCAAAGCCATGCTTATATCCAGCTTAGTTCATTTTTAACCTGTATATCTTATAGTGAAATATACATAATGTAAAACTTACTATTGTAACCACTGTAAGTATACAGTTTGGTGGCATTGAATACATATGTATTATTGTGGAACTATCACCACCATCCATCCACCTCTGGAGCTCTTAGATCCAGTTTCTTTCTGATCTAGAGCTGTTGCATACTTCCAAAGAGGTAGGAAACTTGTATTTCTTCCCCAGGAGGGTGACGTATCAGTGGAACATTTCTGGATCCTTTGTTCCTGCTTCCATGGGCAGGCGAATGACTAAACTAATTGGTGATTTGGCAGGACTGAAGTTCAGCCTTTTGTAGTTTTCCCTTTCACAGTGTCCTGCCTAGGGACACATATATTTTCTGCTCCTCTAACCAGTGAACATACTTTGGCAGATCCTCCCCTTGTACAGAAAAGCTGAAGTTAAAAGAAAGTGAGGACAACTTGGGAAGAAGCACTAGGAATTTTCTTTGCATGTGGCTCAGAAAGGTGTGCTTTAATTTTTTGAAGACTGGTTTTCAATTCTTGGTCTTCCAGAAAAGGATTGGATGCAGTGCTCCGTGGGAATGAGGATGGCCCAGGTCAAACGCAGCTGATCACAGTCAGTCCTGAGGCATGTAGCTGGCTTCCTCAACCAGCCAGGAGAAAGGTTATGCTTTTGTAAGCATAAGTGCTAGGGAACAAAATTGTGCAACTAATGGCTAGAGTTGGATTCAGTCTCCTTGTTGTGCAAAAAGAGGGGCTCCTGATCCCCAGTCACCCTCAGCTTAGAGGAGAGGGCTAGAGACAAAGTGCTGCTAGAACAGACCTTTAAATTGTATTCTGAGCACTAATTATTCTGGATAAGGGCTATTAGTTCTTTAATAATGTGATTGTTGATTGATTATTTCAACAGGTTTGGCTTGGGAACCATCCAGGAAGTGCATGGGGCACACCTTTGGGTGCATATGGGTCTGTCATGGACCTTGAGTACTTCATATGGTCCCTGGCCCCTTTTTCTCCCTGGTACAGTTCCCCTCATCTACTTTCCAGCCACCCTGAACTTAGAAGCTTTGCTCTGCCATGCCCTTCTATCATGATTTTTGGCCTTGGAGCCAGATGACCATGGAATGAATCACCTTAAACTGTGAGGCAATAGGGAGAGTAAACCCTTCCTTTAAGTTGTGGTTATCAGGTAGTGTACCCAGCAATGGGAAATCTGACAAATTCAGAAAACCGATACAGAGAAATGGAGTGGTTGCAGACTATACCTGATCATGTGGTTTAGAAACCCTTGTAACCATCTTGCAGGAGGAGTTTGGAAAGGTTAGGAGATGCTGGATAGTGAAGCCTTAGAATATAGTAAGTAGAACCTGGTGCATGATTCTGGTTGGAGCTCAGAAGATCAGAATCCTGATAGAAATACAGACAGTAAAGGCCAGGCTCAGGAGGTTTCACTTGGAAGTAAGGACTCCATTGGCAGTTGGACTAGAGGCTGTGTGTGTTACACTTTGGAAGAACATTTGTCTATGTTTTATCCATGTCCTTAGACTTTGCAGAAGAAAATTAACCTGGCAAAGGAAATTTGAAGACAACTCAACATTCATGCTGTGGCATGGGTACTGCTGGCTGTTTTAGCCAGATTACAGTGAGAAGGAAGAGGAGCAAACGGAGAGCATAAAAACTGCTGGCTGTATTAGCAAGATTACAGTAAAAGGAAGAGGAGCAAAAGGAAAGCATAAAAATTTGAAGAGTTTAAATTTGAAAAGCTTAAGTTTGAGCTCAAAGAAACAGTGTTTAAAATTGGGACCCAAAAAGGCATGGCTGCTAAAGAGACTAATGTCATTAAAAAGAAATAAAACACTTTGTACAAGAAGAAATATGCTTTAGGGTAATGCAGAAATTAGCAAGATTCTGCCCATCACAGACTCAGGGATGTAAAAGTACTAATTTTTGTGTAAGAAGCAAACCCCTGTATCATCTCCTGCTGAATAAGGACCTCTTGGGAAATTGGTTTCCCTGTGCTGAGCCATCCAGGTACTCAGAGACCACTGCAGCCATGATCCAAGGGTACCTGACTACTGCTCCTTCTGACAGCATGGACAATGCAAGAATTATAGGTATAGGGAGGGTCTCAACTCAGATTTCAAAGGAAGGCCTGGGAGGCCAGAAAGTGTGCCCTTAAGATGGCAAGCATGAAGCTGTGTGGGAATTAAGTCAAAGGTACACTGAAGACATCAGGAATTTGGATGTGCCAGGAGTGGGAACCTGCCATGGAAAGTTACAGGCCATGAGTGGTGCTGTCCCAGGAAAGAGGCCATGTGGCCTTCCACAATGTAGGACCATAGGGGTGCGATCACCCAAAATCTTTGAGAATGAGTATAATTTACCACTCTGTATCCTGGATGCAGGTTATGGAACTATAAGATTTAATGTTTGTCCCACTAGGTTTTGGTTTGCTTTGATCCATTTCTGTTGTGACACCCCCATGGCTTCATTTTGGAGCAGGAATGTTTACCCTATGTCATTGTACTTTGGGGTTATACAACTTGCTTTTTAATTTTTACAGAGGTTCACAACTAAGTTTTTGCCTTGAAGATTAGTGGACATGTACTTCTGGAAAGTTCTTTAAGCATTGAGATTTGGGGAAGGGATTATTTTACTTTTTATTGTGTAAAAGATAGTTGTATCATGTCAGGTAGAATTATGAGCTTGCATTTAGTTGGTGATTCAGTATGGTTTAAGGAGATAACAAAGGGTGAGATGGCACAGTAAAGATGACATCTTTATTGGGTCAAAATGAGTGAGATGAGAGCCACCCAGCGGATCTATGGAACACGTTTCTGGGTGTGGTTGGATGGTCATGAAGGCATGATCTTGGGTACCATATTTGGTCCCTCACCCCTTCCTCTCCAGCACTGTCTCCCATCCATCATGAGCTGAGCTTCTTTGCTCCACCATGTCATTTTTGCCCTAGAACCAGCTGGCCGTGGACTAAATCTCCTTGAAACATCAGTCAAATTAAGCATCTCTTCCTACAGATTGTGAGTACTGGGTACTGTGTCCATCAACAAGAAAGCTTGGCTAATACAATAATGCAGCTTTAAAACTTCACCTCCCTACAGAGTCTTTTTCCTGAAACTTGATGTCTGGTCCCATTGATCACTGTGATCTCCCTTATAAAGCAGTGGGCATTAGAAACTCACTCACTTTCTACTGTTTCTCCAAGAAATATTGCCCTAAACAGACGCAAAATTTTGGTGAATGCTTCTGTTTGCAAAATGAATTGTTCATGAACAGAAGCATTTGCGAACCGAGGTATTGCTGTAGCTCCTATGAGTGACTGGGTCAAGCTACTGAGAGCAGACAGATGAAACCCACAGCTTTACTAGATATGGTTTAGAGCCTTTTCCTAGACTCATGATGAAATTTTCTAGTTATTTCTTATAGACAGATAGTTTCTCCTAGAAGAAATAGGTAAAGAATAAGGGTAAAGTAGATATAGAGCAGCCAAAAGCAAAATATACTCTGTTCACTTACATCCAATTTTACTTTTTAGACTAAACAATATATACTTTTACAAGCTCCCTCATAACCTTTTAAGAACAAAGTGGATCATTGACAAATATGTGGGACAACAAATTGTACTTTGTCAATTGCTTCATGATCATGAAATCAGAACAAAGGGAGTTATGTACATGATTCAAATACTTTATGGCTTCAGGTTCTAAGAGTGGAATTATCTATCTATACAGCTGGGTAAAGATGGGTCACCTTTGTGGGGTAGCCTTGGAAACACATTTCAGAAGTGCATTTCCCATCCCTCTTTGTTGTGGTAAAACTGTTCACTTGGTGCAGTTCTAGACACCACTGGAGCCAGAATTTCACAAACCTCCTGCTGCAGGCCCAGAAGACTTCATTACATGCCTTCATATAGCCCCTGCTTCTTCAGTCATGCCCTGAATTCATAAGGTCTCTGAGAGTTTGGGATGTTGAACCTACTGGACATTTAAGATAAAGGAAAAGGATTTTTTTTCCCACAAAATGCTGTGTGCTGGGGTTGGTGGTCATAATGGAGCAGGTATCACGCCACATCTTCATTGTTGTCGCTGAAGGAGCAGCATCTGTGGCACATGGTGGCTCTAAGGCAGAGACTAGTGTAAATGAATAAAGCAAATTATTGTGCTCCTGGTATACAGGAAAATGTAGCTCAAGCTGTGTCTAGAACTCCTAGATAAAACAGCATCATCACCATCCAGATTCAACAGACTGCTGATGTTTCCAGTTTCTTAGGGGACCAATAGTTCCTTGGACTCTTCAGGAAAGAATCTGCTTGAATTAACATTGGCCTTGTAAGTTATTATTATGGGAATGACAGAATCTTCAAGCTTACCTCCTCCCGATCCCCCCATCTCAGGAAAGGGGAGAAATCAGGATTGTAGGTATCTATCAGTGTTAGTTAACACCAGGAAGCTTCACAATGACATGGAATACAGAGGGCCCAGGAACTTCTCAGGATTATTATTTCACAAGAAAGGGGCCAAAGTTTGGTTCAGAGGAGAAATAGAAACACTTTACCCAAGTCACACTGGGTAGGTGTTATCAGCAGAAAGTTAATCCCTCTTACTGGCATAAGTGTGTGATTGTAGATTTTGGATTATTGAGGAGGAATCTAGAAAAAACTTGGGATGGAAGGTTGCTTTTCCTTCCTCCTCCTCCACCCCTCTCCCCGGACTGTGTCTCCCTCTCTCATCCACAGTGCCGGACTCAGGTTCCCTCTAGCCTTACTCCCACCTTCCACCTTGGACGATCAGCAAAACCTTTGCAGAAAAGCAAGAGACGGAGAGGAGGGGATATCACACGAGGGGCTATGTGGCTGGCTGTGCTAGAAAAGTGCCATGGCAGGCAAGGCTGGTAACAGAGGGAACAAAGCATGTTTGCAGAAAGGACAGGAACAGCCAGATTTAGGTTACGGTTAAGGAGTAACCTGCTTTGTAGCCAATTCTGGGAAGGAATTTTCATCTGTAGTCCTGCAGGCCTCAGCAGAGATGTTAGCTCATATCTTAGACCCCTGATATCACGGCTCATTTGTCCGAGCTCAACCATGGCTGTTGATGAAAACCAGGTGAGTCCAACATCAGCTGCCTGCTGTCGTGCAGGCCTCAGTCAGACTCCCTAACAAAAACGAAGTCAGTTTAGGGGAGTCACCTCCATACAGCCTGCACTGCTTGCAGGTAAGCACACTCACATTTGGATCTGGGGGAGGGCGATGTGGGGGTCCTCAACGTTTACCAAATAATATTTTCTAGTGCAGGGTCCCCACACCCCTACTCTACCATAGTGCTAAGAGTGGTAGAAAATGTAGATTAGAGGTGAGAAATAACACTTTTAAGGAAAGAGTTAAATGATACAGCAAAAATGACAAGTCGCAGAAAAAGGAAGCTAACAATTCAAGTCTTTTGAATGGGAAATATCCGGGAAGGCTGAGCTCCACGTGTAGGAGTATATGCAGGCACTGAGTGGTAGAGCTGGCGCCCTCTTTTTCAACGGCAAAACCTCCAGCAACTGAAGGCAGCAGGGGGAGATTCCACGTCTTCCAGTAAACAGCTGCAGGAAAAGTTTTCTGAGATATTAATGCCAATGACTGAACTAGGATCTGAGTTTTTCACTCTTGGCTCAAATTATTGTGCGGTCTAGAAATATTTAAAACAAAAACACAAGTGAAAGATGTCTGAGTAACAGGCAAAAGTGCACTTTTTCTTAGTGGAAGCTAAATCTTTCTCAAAACTCGGTGTGATTAGGGGGTTCTGACACCGTCTGTTTTTCTAGCCAGCCTTTTCTCATGAAGTGTTTAGATCACAGAGGTTGCGCCTCTCCAGAAATGTGGCCAACCAGGTACATGTGAGGCTTCAAGCCTTATTTCAATCTCTTGGGGAATTGACAGTTTTAAAGCACTCTTTCTTATTATCCAGTGCTTTGCTGTGTTTCTGTTTGTTTTCTTCCTGTTCATCCTAAGGCACCTAGAATTGAAGATTCTTTGGTATCTATGGCAGTAAACTCCATTAAAACCAGAACCACAAGTAGCTAAAATTCAAGACTAAGTTAATAGGAGAAAGCCTCCCTGGGATGTCTGTACTTTGTAGCAGAACTTTCTTCACTTTATCCACTTGGCCTACATCCCTTCACCATTAGGAAAACAGCTAAACAGAGAAGCAGCCATAACAGACCCCGTTTCTGGGTGGCTGGCTGGCAGGAGGGGCTGCTGATCCCTGGTAGCTCAGCCTCGAGTGCTGGTAGCAGTCGGGGTGTTGTCCTGCCTGTTCTTGGGTTCTGGGGACCCCATGTGATCTTCCAACACACCCAATTTTAGTCCTAAGATCATTTTAATGGCATGGGGCAAAGACACCCTTTCTCTTATTTGTCATTAGAATCTTTTGTTATATTTTGTGAATTTTATTTTACATCTTTGCTAGCCTTTCTAGTTTTTATGAGTTTACTTACCTATTTAAGGTACTCATGTTGCTTTTATTTAATCAGAACAGAATACATTTGGTTTAATCCACAGTGGAATATAACAGTAAGCCAAAAAGTAAATTGTGAATGTTTGGGAAGATAGGAAAGATCTTGAGTTATAAAGCTGAATTCTCTTTCTAGTCACAAGTTGTGAAGGGGATTTCCAAATAGCTAAAAAATTTTATTTGTTTCTTTTATTTATGTAAAAGCACATTTCATAATCTTAACTCTCAAAAATCTCAGAACTTGGAAAACTGTGCAGAATAATTCAGCTCTCACTCTGCAGATCTGAAAACGGGATCTCACAAAGGTTAAGAGGCCTGTTAGGCTACTTGGCCTAGGAAAGGCTATTTTAAACCAGTGTCTCCACTTCTGGCCTCAGCATCCCTGGAAAACAGACATTTTCTAATCTCTTCATCGGTAAGAATGTCCCTAATTGCTTTGGGCAGGGACCCCAGTTTTTGTAGCTCCTTAGGGATAAATAGGGGTTCCTTCATTGCCAACAACTCATTTATTATGAAATAGGATATTGTGAGGTATTGATTGAGGTTTTGTTGGTTGCTTCTGACTTTGCTTTATAATGCAGAGATAGCACACTATTAAGACAGTAAGAAATTCTGTAAGCCTATTGGAATTCAAAGAAAGCACCATTCTGTCTACAGGAACCTCTCTCACTGCCCAAACCCATCACAAATGAAAAATGGACCCTCTTGCGTCCCCCTGGGGAGGCAAGAAAAGACTAGAATTTGGAAGGATATTGTTGTGGTATCTGTTTTTCATTTCCATAATGAAATATGTAAGCCTGGGTACTTTTACAAGATAAAGAGGTTTATTTGAGTCATGGTTTGGAGATTTAAGGGCATAGCACTGGCACTGGATTAGCGCTAGTAAGGATCTCATGCCAGATGGTATCACAGTAATGGGAGCATGTGTGATAGAGAGACGTCATAGCCCAAGACAGGGAGCCAGAGTGAGGGAAGGAGGCAGTCTCATTTATTTTATAACAACCCACTTAGGAGCCAGAGCCCTATGAGAATTACTGTCGTCCCTTCTTTGGGCACTGTCTCTAATGACCTTCCACCAGGTCCTAGCTCTTAAAGGTTCCCAAATACCCAAAGGTATCTCCAAATACCCCCAGTGACCAAGCATTCAACATGTGGACCCATACTGGGAAAACTACATTCCAAACTATAGATGCTGTCTTTGGGGGGAATCTTTCATTTTTAGAGAAGTCACTGACTCTTTCAAGGAAAAGACAACCAATTAGTCCTCTCCAGAGCCATAGAAGTAAGGCACCAGAGAACCATACCATAAACCGGAGAGGCAATGCGCCATGCCCATCCCCAATTGGGTGTCTGCTCAGCCTGTTGACTTGTTGATTCACCCAATGTGTCTGACCCCTCAGGGGACATTGGAGGCAGAGTAGAGAGACAGAAGGAAAAAGAACATCACCTCATTTTCCTGAAGATGCAGAAAATCAGCCTGTCCTGTGCCATTCTCCAAAGAATAAATGAGATTATATGGGGAAGATCTGTGACCACCAAGAAGGGCACCAAAGGAGCTTGCCTCAGAGAAATGGGGTATGCAGCCCCCAGCTGGTGGAGGAGGTGGATTTGTTTTTAAAAGGCTATTAATGCTTGTGGGAGTTGCCTGGACTGTTGAGACTCCTTCTGTCTGCCACTTGTCCTGTGTATTTGCCAGAACAGCCACATTTGGAGAGGTTGTCCTGAGAAGGCTTCCACCTATCTCCATGCTCCATATCCCAATACCGGAGAAGTCACTGCAGAAAAGCTAAAGGAGGCCATTCTACAACGGCTTTCCTACTCCGTTCCTGGTAGCAGGAGCCCCCAGAGCAGGCTGTGCTGGCTGATAGGGTTGGGGGAAAGAGTTAGAACTGAACATGAGATGATGTTTTAAAATAAATAGTTTTAAATTTCCAGAACCCGATGATGCCATTTCAGTAACTGAAAGTGATGGGAAGATACAGAACAAAACTGTGAGCTTCTTACATGCCAGACATGGAGGAGTGTTTGAGGAACTCTGCCATTTACTGAGTGATCATCCTGGCCTTTGATTTGCCAAGTGTTTCCTATGCTGCTGCAGTTAAAGTGTGTTGTGAATAGGTGAGAAAGGGAGAGAGAGAGACAGAGAGAAACAGAGAGAGAGAGAGAGAGAGAGAGAGAGAGAGAGAGAGAAACTAGGATCAAATCCATCCTATTATGTGCCTGATTTGTTTATTAAAGTAAAACTTTGAGAGGCAGGTAGCTCCATAGGATAGAAGGAGGTGAGGTTTATTTAGTAAACATGTTTGTGACCTCTAGAGTCCCTAACAACTTCTGGTTGAAGTTTTCATATATAGCAAAATCTTCACAGGTCTGAGAAGCTCACTGCTTGCTCTGCCATCAACTTTCTGTGCCTGGGCTCATATATTGAAAAACACTATACTGACAATCTACATGCTCGTATTTCAGGATATGTCTATAAACATGAGGTTTTCCAGGTTCTCAAACTAAGCTCGCTGCAACCAAGTCACATTTTCCTCAATGGGAAGAAATAGAATCATTGCCTTATCTCCCTAATTACTATCTTTGTCTCCAGTTCTCTACTCCCCCACATTGCATCATCTGTCTAGCCCAAATCCCAAAAAGATGCTAGTTTGTAAACGCCTAACACAGGCCTGTGAAATGAGATAAAACTGTGGCTCAAGACAAAAGTTGCTCAAAAAGACACAGCTAGCAAATGGCCAAACTAAAATCTGGACACTAGTCAGATTCAGTCAGTACTCACCCTCCCTATTTTAGAAAGAATGCAGAGTTTTTCCCCACCCTCTTTGATTGGAGGCCGAGTCAAGATAGGGGTGGCGCACTGGAGAATATTGTGCCATAGGGGTATATTTACTGCAATCTCCAAAGTCCTGTGAACCCTCTGCCTTGATCAGTGTAGGTCTTCAGGAAGTCAGGCTCCTAGACCAAGTGTTCAGGTAAGACCTCAGCTTTCAGCTCACCTCTGGGCTCCCTCAGTGCATCCTAAACTACAGGTATTGAGGCCAGTCATCTTTCTTCATAATCTGCTACATCGCTTTTTAAAATGTCCCTTGTATTTTGAACACTGTACTGTTTGCTTTATATAAATCTTGTTTGATCTATAAAAAATCCTTAGAGATAGATGTTATTATTGTCTGTTTTGTTGTTAGGGAATTTAAGGCTCGGAAGTGTGATTTATCTGTTAAGTATAGTGTCAGGGACTTGGCTTTAGTCATTTGTGATAGATTGCATGTGTTGATTCCTCACTCCTCTCTTTGGAGCCAGGGCACTCTGCTCTGTCCCCTGACTTGGACTCTTCTATATGCTTGATTTGGTCAATGGTCCATTTGTTACTCCATTTGTTAACATACTAGAAACAAGTAGATTATACTTGCTGCTCTTACAGTGCTCTTGTTTCTCTGATTTTACCATGAGAAAGAACACTTGGGTAGAAGACAGACACATGGAGGACAGCCAACCCAGCCCAGTTGCTCATAGATTAGATCGGCAAGCTGTCTTGCCAAACTGTGACTGACTGACTGCTGACTACAGATGCATGAGTAAGTAAACTCAAGTACAGTCCCCCAGTTAACCCAACAGGTTCAAGAAAAAGAGTGAAAATAACTGTTTAGATGAGTAAGGTTGGAGATGGCTTCATCATAGAGCAGGAACTGATAGACTATGTCCCTAAATCTGTCAACCTGTGTTTTGGCACCTTTCTACACTAAACTCTGTCCTAAATTCAACATTGTTGGTGAGGGACTTCTTTGCCAGCAAAGAGGTTGAACTAGATGACTTACTAACCACCTTCAGCACTAGGTTCTGTAATTTCCCAGTGCTACAAATGAAATCAGTTTGCTGCTATCCTTTCTTTCTCTTTTTCCAGGGATACAGATAATCTCAGGTCACTTTATGGTTGGCCAGGTATCTCTTATCCTGAGGTATATTTCCAAGACAGGCCAATACTTGAAGTTTTCTAACCCTCTGGAGGGTTAGCTTTTTCATCTGTGAAATAAAGGACTTCTACTGGACCTTGCTATTAATCTGGTAAAATCTCTTTGTTCAGCCAATAAAGAGAATCAAAAATAGTTTGCTTTTATTTTATTTTACTTATTTTTTAAATTAAATTAAATTAAATTTTGAGACAGGGTATTATGTAGTTCAGGCTAGCCTCGAACTAATGGCAATCCTTCTGCCTCAGCCTCCAAAGTGCTCAGATTACAGGTGTGTGCCACCACACCTTGCAGTTTGTCTTTATTTGGGCTATAGAGTGGCAACTTCTACTTTTCCAGGATTGGCACCAGGAGTCCCTCCTATTTTCTGCTAGAATACAGTTAACATGGACTAGGTCATCTATACATTCCACAGAGCATTACTGAGGTCTTACAGTAATTGAACATAGAAAGTAGGAAGTGGCAGTCCATTTGGATATTGTAATAAAGTTATATGCATGCCAAAAGCAGATAGAGCAGTACCCATCAGATAGAGTCAGATACTCAGACAGGCATGATGGCACACACCTGTAATCCCAGCACTGTGGGAGGCTGAAACAGTAGAATCATGAGTTCAAGCCCAGCCTGGGCAATTTAATAAGAACCTACTTCAAGAAAAAAAAAATGCTTAGACTTGTAACAGTGCAAAGGACCTGAATTCAATCTTAAGCACCCAAAATAATAACTATTAATAGTAGTGGTGATAATAATTCAGATATTTTCCACATCAGTCAAGTTTCTGGACCCCATAACCCAAATCATGCTAGGACATCACACCTAAAATAAAGGACAAATCATACTTTGAGTCCACAAAGAACACTTTGTATGCCACTAAGAACAAGCCTTGTTATAGTTTGTGTATAGATGTCCCCCTAAAACCTCATGCACTCTTTGATGGGGCATTTTTAGCGGTAGCTGAATCTAGAGTTTGTGATTAATCATGATTCAATTATAGGATTAAGGGTGCTGGAATGAAGGGTTTGTAATTTCTGGTTCAGTCCACTGATTGGATTGACACTGCCCTAATCCCAGCAGACAGGATAAGATAAAAGAGACAGAAAGAGGCTTGTTTCCTCTTGCTTGATTTTGCTGTCTTCTGCCATCATAACCTATTTTTTTTTCCTCTGGAATGCCCCTTTGCCATGCTACCCTGCCTTGGACCCAACCAAATATGGACTAAAACCTCTACAAATTGTGTGCTAAATAACCTTTCCTCTCTTAAGTTTGGGCATCAGGCATTTTGTCTCAACAACAAGAAAAATAACTCAGACAGATATACTACAAATTGGGCTTCTTTGGATTCTGGACACAGCATACATCATACTGGGAACCATTTCTCCTCCATGATTATTGAGTGACTCAGGAGGCTGCCATGCTTCTGTGAAATCAAAACAAGGGAGTCTGCCATGGATTTTGATAGCAATACAGAGGAAAGTGGTCTTCCTTTCAGAATATAAGACTAGTCAGACTCATTAATGCTAGAGATAACTGTGGTAGATATCAATGCTCTATAAATTGTTGTGAAAGCCCAATAGAAGAGTCAAAGCAGACTCAAGGGTTCTAAAGCAAGGCCATATCATCTACAACAGAGAACTATCATTTGCAAAGTAACATTTGGTATAGTAGTGGTCTTTCCCACTGATAGAGTTTCTGAGCACGGGCATAAAAGTATAGCCTTCATCAAGAAATCAAGTAATAGCTGGGGGTTTAGCTCAGTGGCTTAAGCACCTGCCTAGCAAGTGCAAGGTCATGAGTTCGATCCCCAAAACAAACAAACAAACAAACAAAAATCAAATAATAACAAAGGCTGGAGAGCTTGTGGTGGAAAAAGAACCCTTCTGCATTGTTAGTGGGAAGGTAAACTAGTGTAACCTCTAGGGAAATCAGTATGGAGACTCCTCCAAAAAATAAAACTAGAAATTCCGTTTGAACTAAGTATTCCCCTTCCAGTTATCTTTCCAAAAGAGTTAAAGACATCACATTGCAGAGATACATGCATATTTATGATCATAGCAGAACAATTCATAATAACTAAACTTTAGAAATAGTCGTATGTCTATCAACAGATACACAGATAAAGAAAATGTAGTATTTACACACAATAGAGTACTTCTCTACCATAAAGAAAGATAAACTTGAGTCATTTGTAGGAAAAAATGGGTGCTTCTAGAGACCATAATGTTAAGTGAAATAAATCGGGTACCCAAGCTTAAATATCACATGCTTTCTTTTACATAAGAAATCCGGAATAAAAGTTAAAAGTGAAATAAAAGATAGATAACAGGAAGTAGGGAGGGGCTGGGGTTCAGCTCACCAGCTTAAGTGCTTGCTTAGCAAGCGCGAGGTTGTGAGTTCCATCCCTGGTACAAAAAAAAAAACAACAAAAAAAAGCGGGGCATGTGTGTGGGAAACAGGGAGCTAGATCTTTCTCAAAGAAGAAAGAGCTTAAGAGAGAGAGTGAAGGGGAAGAAGGGAAGGGATGGAGGATGGGGAAAGGGAATTGGATGTGTTATAAACGTACGAACTTCACACAAAGCATGTAGACATATACTGAAAACATGTACAAAAAAGAAAGGAATCAAGAAATGAATAGAGGGAGAAGGGAAGGAGGGAGGGAGGGAAAAGGGGATGAAAAAAGGAATTAAGATGTGTTATGTACACGGACCAACTTCACACAAGGAGTGTAACTTATGTACTACACACATACACTAATAAACTAAAATTAAACTTTAAGAAGTACCAATCATAGTAGTATCAGATTCCTCAAGTAATGGATTTAGGCAATCTATCAAATGATGAAAATAGTACGTTTCAACTTGGATCCAAACAGACTCAAAAGTTATAAATATTTTTACATAAATAGGTAATACAAACTTTCATGTCACCTACATCTGCTGCATGAATGCCTTGTCCTTGGCTGTCACCTATGACTCTGAAAGTCCCCATGAAGTCATAGATGTCAGTCAAGGATTGCTACAGCAGTGCAGTATAGTTTGTATAAAGCAAGGTACAGTTTGAGATGCAGATATACACAGACCCTAGAGAATTTATAATGGATAAAGTCTGTTATTGAGAATCTTATGAGGAAAAAGATTGTAAAATTAGAGAAAAGAATATTTGGGAAAGAATCATGAAAATGAAAGCAACATGCTTGTATCTTTGAAGAGAAGGCATTGAACCCGTAGGTGAAATAACTTGCTTACGAAAGCAAGCCAACATCTCATCTCAGTCACCCATGGACATTTGGTGAGCAGTAAGAAACTAGCTCATGAATGTCCACCATGGCAGGAGGGGCAAAAAATGGGCCCAAGCATGGGATTCCTCTCCTGAAAGCTCTTGTAGCTACTGTCCCTCCTGAATATCCTTCCTGATAGCTGCAGAGGTCAATGCAACACTTGCTATGATACTCTGTCTTGGGAAACCTAGATAGCCACGTGGTATCCCTGATTATTGATCATGTTATTACTCGATTGCTAGACAGGGACTTATGAACTCCTTTTCTCCTAGAAGTAACAGTGATCCACACTTACTACTATTGAGGGGCAAAGTGCCTGTCTGGAAAGCGTGAGGCTGTGAGTTTGATCTCTGGTACCAAATAAATAAATAAATAAATAATAATAAAATAAGAAAAAGTGAAACTGAGGGGCAAGTCACTTTCTGCACCTCCTTCCTTCTCACTCAGACAGAAGCTATCTTCTCTCAATAAATTCTACCTACTCTTAAGACAAACAAACAAATAAACAATTGATATCTATTGTGTTTGAATATGAGTACCTCTTCTGACTGTGGTATCTATTCCTATGCCATTTCCAAAGTTTTACAGAGGGTATAATTTATTCATATGACATTTCCACATAACACTGCATCAGAACGTTGGACCCATTTTGTAGTGAAGGTTCAGTAACTATTGAACTCATTCGTCTTACAGTATATCAAATCACCTAGAAGATGGCAGAGTGGAACTACCATGTCCCAAAATGAGGAAGGTTTGGGGGAAAACATGTTTTGAGGGAGAAGAAATTAGGGTTTGTTTTATACCTGTTAACCTTGAGAAGTCTATTAGACATCCATGAAGGTGTGTTGAGAACATACTTAAACATAGGAGATTGGCAATAAGTCTAGGCTGGAGAGTCACTTGAGAATTAACAATATATAACTGATATTTTTAGTGTAAAAGTGGCTGCTTCATTGGGCTGGTTGCCACTGAGGGAGATGGGTCCCTATTCAATCCTGAGAGCTGTGTGTGTTAGAAAGTGTGTCAGAGGAATTGTCTGTCTATGACTCCTTGATGCTTCTTTTCTTACATTCCACCATTTTCTTTCAGAAAATCTCTGAGTCCTTGTGTAGCTTTTGCATGTCCCCCTTACCACACCATAACACTTCATCTGTGCTAATGCTGTAGCCTTCTCCCTGGTCTCTGTTTCCACCCTTCCCTTCTCAGTCTACTTTCAAACGAGGAGGCCAGAAGACCCTTTTACAACTGAAGTTAAATTACTTAAAATATCACTTAAAATAAAAAAATTGCTACTCCTGCATTCCAGCTCAATAGTGGTCTGCCATCTCATTCAGAATAATCCAACATACCAGTGAGTGTTCCAGTGTACCAGTGAATGTTCCAGAAAGTCCAAATGACCCGGCCCATACTGCCTCTCTTCCTCTGTGGGAGCCATTTTACTTCTGTGGTTTCTCAACATGCTAAGATGCTTCTGCCTCAGGAATTTTTCACATCTGTCTCCTTGGGAGTATATGTATTCTGATATTTACATGAACCCCCTGATATTTACAGGGTGTTTACATGATATTTAAATGGTATTTGCATGATATTACATGGACCCTCTTTTCAGTGCTCTGGTCAGTTGCCTGTTCATGGGTGAAGCATTTCCTCATCATTATGGGTCATACAGCAACTTCTTGCCTTTTTTTATTTTCTTTCACAGGGCTTATTACCATGTAGTCCTCACTATTCAACTGCTTATATTTATTATTTATCTCCTCCCACTGCAGAATTTCCTCTCTTCTTTGAGTGCAAGGACTTAGTGTGTGTGTGTGTGTGTGTGTGTGTGCGTGCATGTGTGTGTGTGTGTGTGTGCTTTATTGCTGTGTGCCCAGAAAAATACTTGTCACATTGCTAAGATTCAGGATGTGAAAGAAAAACATACTAAATATTATACTCTTCATTTGAAGAGAAAAAGACGATGAGGTTGCAGGATCCAACAACGTGGACCTTTTCCGTCTTTATCCAAAGATTTCCCCAGTATGTGGCAGTTTGGCCGCTGAGGTTCAGGCAGGCAAGTGCAGTGGGAAGGCTGAAACCCAGGTTTTCTCAGACACATGGGTCCCACATAAAACTGTCAGTGCTTCACTGTTTCTGTGGTTAGGTTACAGCTGTGTCTCCTATGCAGGAAGTCAGTTAACCAGGGCAGCACTGAGAAAACAAACCGACGCTATGCATTTATTCCCAGGTTCATCTATTTCCAGTATGCAGAAAAGAGACAAACTTTTATAAGCCATTTTCAAGTCTTATAAAAATCTTAGGTTACTAGTTAAACAACATGAAATTCAGGAAATCAATGTAAGCCCATGGCATTTTACATAGTCTAGTGATCAGTTTGGGATCTACTAATCGTTTTCCTTCTAAACTGTTAAAACATAGTTACCTGAAAAATTGAAGCTATGCATCAAAAAAGGCTTATATTTAGTTAATTCTCAATATTTTAAGTTTTTTTTCAAAAACAAATGTTTGGTTTTGGCTTCATATTTAAATTATTTTTGATCAAGTATGGTGGTACATGCCTATAATCTCATCATTGGGAGGCTGAGGCAGGAGAATCACTAGGAGTTCAAGCTCAGCCTAGGCTATATGGTGAGTTTGAGGCCCGTATAAACTACATAGAGAGATTTCATCTCAAACAAACAAACAAACAAACAAACAAACAAAAAGCAAAGCATGTTTTTCACTTAACTGGAAGTCAAATCAATGAATTATCTAAAAAAGGTTATTGATTGATGCATAACTAACCATCTTAATCTTCCTCCTTTAAAAAAGGCTTTGTTTTTCTTATGATCTATAGGTTGGCGAGGCATCCTGTGCTGTTCCCCTTGGGCTCATTGACGTGGTTATAGTGAACTAAAGAGCTGATTGTGCTAGGACAGGGCTTGGAGAGCTTTTTGTGTAAAGGGCTGGGTATTAATAATGTCACTCCTCAGTATCCAAGGGGGGTTGGTTCTAGGACACTGTTAACACCAAAAGCCACAGATACTCATGTGCCTAATAAAAGTGGCAAAGTATTCACATATAACCTATGCACATCCTCTCACATATTTAAATCATCTCTAGGTTACTTATAGCATCTAATATAATGTAAATACTATGTATTCTTTAGGGTATGATGACAGAGAACAGTCTGTACATGATCAACTTTATGTTAATCAGCTTTCTTATTGCTGGGACAAAATACCCAACATTCACATCCTAAAGGAGAAAAGATTTGATTTGGCTCACAGTTGCAGAGGGTTCAGTTCTTCTCATGGGATCTAGGAGGCAGAACACAGGCAGTATGGTTAGCAAGAAATATATCCTCCAAAGGCACCCCCAGCGATCCCCTCCAACTGGACCCCACTTCCTAACAGCACATTTAGCTATGATCATCAGTGCAGTGGCTAATCTCTATCAGTCTCACAATCCAGTAACAATTAAGTTTAAATATCACAAGCACTAACATAAATTTTTAGAATGCTTTTACTCTGTGTTTGACTATCTACAGCTGTGGAACTCAGGGACAGAGAGGGCCACATGTACTTTAAATTTTGATGGGCACATGTTCTCTGGAATAGGTACCCCAGTCTGCCACTGTAGCACAAAAGTACCACAGATACCTAAGCTAGGAAGGATGTTTTCCCATAGAACTCTATTGATAGAATTTAAAGTTTGGATTTCATGTGATTTTCATGTCACACATACTATTTTTCCTTTGATTTTTCTAATTGTTAAAGTTATAAAATTGATAAAGGGGCAGGAAATCAAGAATTGAAGGAAAGGGGAAAGAAGGGAGGGTAAAGATAAAAAGGAATCAATATGTGCTACATACCTGTACCTACCATGCAAAGAACATTATGTGCTGCAAACATACATGACACACAACACAAATATCAAAGCAAAAAGCAAGGTGATCAAGAGATGGAGGAGGGAGAGAAAGGAAAAGGAGTGAAAAAAGGAATTTAGGTGTTTATGTACATACACCAACTCCCCACAGAGAATGTAAACCTGTATACTACACACATAAACTAATAAGCTAAAATTCAAAAGACAAAAAAATGACAACATCCTCAGTGTGCATGCCACATAAGAACGGGCAGTGGACGTCATCTAGCTGCTCATTTAGAAAGTCAAGATGATTGCATCCACATGTCCGGTGGTGGCTGCAGGTTGGCTGATCCCTCTTCAAAGCCTCTCGTCCTCCCAGAGGCTGGATGGCTGTTGTACATAGTGGTCTAGGATGGCACTGGGGCTGGGAAGGGGAGGGCAGAAGCTGCGAGACTCCTGAGGTCTAGGCTCCAGGCCTCACTCAGCATCACCACTGTTTTCTATGAGTCAGAGTAACAAGTCCGACTCAGACCTACAGGGTGAGAAAATTGACTCTACCTTCCGGTGAGGGGAGCTATGAAATGCTGTGTTGAAAATTTCAACCTAACACAATGAATCATTGTTAGTAATTGACTTGTATGCCCAATTCTCAATTCATATGTTGGAGTTCTAATAGTCAATACTTCACAATGTGATTGTAACTGAAAATAGAGGATTGCAGATGTGAATCGTTAAAATGAGGTCACACTGAAGTATGGTAGGCCCTTAATCCCAACTGACAGATGTCCTTATCAAAAAGGGAAATGTGGGGACAGATAGTGATAGGTACACAATGAGAATATCACATGAACCCCGAGGCAAAGATTCAGCCAGGGAATACTAAAGGTTGCCAGTTTTTTGCTTGACATAGATGCCCCAACAAAGTACCATAAATAAGGCTTTTAAACAACAGAAATTTATTTTCTCAAAGTTAGGGAGCTAGAAATCTGAGATCAAGGTGTTGGTAAAGTTGGTTTCTTCTGAGGTCCGTGGGAGGTTGCCTTCAGATGTCTGTCGTCTCCCTCTATCTTTTCATCACACTTCTGCTCTGGGACTGTGCTTCCACATTGCCCTTTCTTGTAAGAACACCAGCCATGTTGGATTATAGTCCACCTTAATGACCTCCTTGTAATTTGAGTAACTATATTTACTCTGTCTCCAAATAAATTCACATCCTGAGGTACTAGATATTAGGATTTCAAAATATGAGCTTTGTAGACATGGTTTAAGCTACACTTCCCAGAAAATCATCAGACTCTAAGGGAAAGGCATGGAATAGGTACTTCCCTGCTGATCTCAGAAGGAACCAACTGTTCTCACATCTTGCTTTCAGTCTCTAGACTATGATAAGACAAATGTCTGTTGTTTAAGAGTCTTGTTTTGTGGGCCTTTGCCACTGCAGCTCTAGGAAACTAATACTGTGATTATAAGTGAGGCAATTTCTCAAAAGCTGAAACTGCAGCTAGAAATCCTTGGAAGAGTTTACCACATTCTAGATTTGAAGTTTAGCATTTAGGTACCTCTTTTCAAATCTGCTGACAGATAAAAACATTCCAAAAGTGACTTGTAAATTTACATGTACTAGTTACCAATGCTAAGGGCTAAGAATCTTCGCATTTCATACTCTTCCAAAATAGAAATCCAAGCAAATCACATTCTTGATATCAACTGATATTCTGACATGAACATGAAAACATAATTGAAGTGTAGCAACAGTCAGAAACCAAAATATTTAGGGATTAAAAAGGGGCATTTGGTAACATCTGGTCTAACTTCTTTTAACAGCTGAGGAAAATGATGTTTTAAAAAAGTATGTCTTATCTAATGCCAAGAAGTTAGTAAGTCAGAGATCATTACTGGGCCCAGACTATGTAAACACTGGGATGGCTTTATCCTTAACTAGATTGTTCAACAAACTTTTACACTTCTGAATTCAACCCAGAAAAGTCTATTTTAAGGTTTATAATTTTAATGTATGTTTTCTATCTTTGTTGTGAGTTTTCAGAATTTATTATCTTAATTGTATTGATGAGAAAATTGAAGCTCAAGATCATTTAAGGTAATCAGTTTATGTGGGCAAAATTTGAATTCGGACATTTAGATTCCAGGCTCAAGGGGGATTAAAAATAGTAGAGTAAAGATCAGCAGCAAAATACAGCCGCTCTGGGATCTGACACTTAGACACTTGGAAAACAACAAGTTAGTGAAGAGCAAAAGAAATCTGTCTCTAGGAATTGAGAGGGAGCTGATAGGAAAACTGGAAACTACAGACATGCTGGAGAAGCCAAGGTGATGCGTGCAGGCCTGTAACTCCAAAACCTGGCAGGCCAAGAGAGGAGGAGCTCTGTGAGTTTGAGGTCAACCTCGGCTACACAGTGAGTTCAAGGCCAGCCTCAACTACACAGCAAGACCTTGTCTCATGAAAACAAAACAGGCTGTGGCGGGGGAGCCAGGAAGAGAACCCGTGAACCTACCAGGGTGCAGGCTGAGAATCAAACATCCCCCCCACCCCGTTAGCAACTGAGGGCTGGAGGTCTGAGCATCTCTTAGGAGGATGACAGTATGTAGTAAAGCAAATATGGGGGATTTCCTTCTGTCTTTGAAGGCCAACATTGCTTTCATTGTTTTGCTTTGTTCTGATTAATTGTCTTGCCCTATTCAATATTCTTTTTTGATAGGATTTATAATGTTCCATATTTGGTTTGATTTTGCTATACCTGATTGAAAGGACAACTATTGTGAAGATAATGAAATATATTATGGTACCTATTACTGTTATCCCGGTATTCTGTACCAGTTTCACTGCACTGTCTTGATTGACTTTGTTCTATCTTGTTCTGTTGTATTTTACTACCTTCAAAAAAAAAAAAACCCAAGCAAAAAGAAAAGGGAAGGAAAGAAAACTGGGGAAATGGAACACAACATAGAAAAAGACTGGAGCAGTCTGGAAAGCTAACCTCAGTTACTGGGGAAGGGGACCTATCCCTACTAATACAAGGTCAGCCCAGATGGGCTCAATAGCTCCAGGGAGAAACAATGGGTGAGGCCAGGAGCACTAGCACCAAGGAAAGACCGTGGTTATTGTAAACTGCAAAAATAACATGGGGTTTTATTCTTAAAGTAACATATTCTTCATGGCAGGATAGAGTTGGAAAAGAAATATAGTGCAGTACCTGCCATGTTTGAGTCCTTAATCAAGAGCCATTTGGGGAAAAGGTTAATTGTTTAAGACTGACCTATAGAACAACTGTAGAACAAGTATGTTTCAATGTTTCTGGGAATCACTCTACCAGTTACTAGGTGAGAGACAGTGACAAGAGACAGTCAAGGAGAGATTGTGGGCTACCCTTGATAAATTTAACTTCAGGCTGGGAATGACACAGAGATTCTGAAAATAAAAAACAAAGATACAGTCTTCGCATTCCTATAGCAGACATGGTAATAGCAATGATAATAGGAATACCTGCCCTGTACTCAGTGTTCAAGCAGCAAGTTTTAGTTATCAGTGTTATTAAAACAAAGCGTATTATTAATTGGAAGGAATATTTAAACCTTTAAAGCAATGAAGCATACAGCACTGGACAATAGTTACTAGTACCCTTTCCTTGATCACTTTGTACAAAGTAACCCCCAAAATGCTTATTGTGCTGATGACTTTGTTGCTAGTTAATAGGCTTTGGGGAAATAATTGAATCATTAGGGTTGTAATTGAATCATGTGGATTAATCCATTCATGAGTTCATTAGCTGAATGGGCTGTTAGAAGTCAGGAAGAAGGCAGAAAGAAGTAGGCCCTGGGGGTGTGCCTATGATAGGAAGGGTACGTCCGGTCCGAAGCTCCAGTCCCGCCCCACTCTTCGCCGCCTGGGCCCCATAAGATAGGGAGTTTTCCTCTACTACACCCTCTACCATGGTGTTTGTGCCTCCCCACAGGCCTAAAGCAATGGAGTTGACCAAGCATGGAGTGGAACCTGAAACTGTGTGCAAAATAAAGCTTTCCTACTCTATGTTGGCTTCTCAGGTATATTGTCATAGTGATGGAAAACTAACACAAAATGCAAGCTATATTTTTCATTAATTGCATTTTATGATGAAAAGTTGGCATTGTGTAATTCTGATGGAGTTGAAAGTCATTGACACAGATGGAGAGAAGAATCTGAGAGGGGTGCTAATGGGGTTCTGTAGGGCTAGGTCTACCATCACTTCCCTGTGGTAAAATAGTTGGCTCCTACTAATAGAGTATGGATGCTGTCCTTGTTTATTTAGCTATAGTCCCTAGGACTATAAAGACAAGAAGAAAAATAGGTAGGGACTCATTAATAACATTTAGTATTATAAATTTACTGGTGAGTTGAGGGAGGATATAGGAAATGTAGGATAGGACCATGTCCTATATTTCACTTCTCACGAATTCTAGCTAACTCTATTCTGATTTTATTTTAATTTTTCAATGTGTAGGGAATTGATAACTGCTCCTAAGCTCTTAATTTCTTTGGTCCAGGTATATTTAGTTCAATTCAATTTTGTTTTAACTCTATTTTGATTTGAGTCAATTCAGTTCAACAAAGATATCTGTAGCGTCTACATGACACAAGATTATCAGGCCAGGAAGCTGTCCCTGGAGGGACAGAATAATATTGTCAGGTAGCTTCAGGCAGTTTACAGCTGTGAGAGATGGGTAGAAAAAGATTCCTTACAGGCGAGGAGGATTAGGCCAGTACTGGTAAGGGTGAGAGGGAAGGATGGGAGGAGGGAAAGATGGCCGATGGGTAGGTAGCACGACAGAGAGCTTCTCTGAGGAAAACAACTCAGACGCTAGAATCTAACACCGTGGAGGAGACCAGAAGAAAGGAGAGGAATTCTCACACCCAGGAAGAAACTGAGGGAAAAGGAAAATTGAGTGAAGGATGGAGACGAGGGCAGGGCCATTTGGGGAGCACTGATGAGGCAGCGGCGAAGTCTTTTGCCGATCGTGACCTTCTGACTTCTCTGGAAAAAGCCAGTAAAAATGAATTCCCTAAAATCCACAAAGAATACTTGGTTAATCAAAGTGCTTTAATAAAAAGGTTATTTCCCCATAGATTCGTTGAAAGTTTTTCAGCCAGTTTTTTGCTCAAAGATCATCCCAGAAAAACACTCAGGTAGGTTAAATCTCAGGCAAATAAAATGATTCTTTATCTTTGTCTCTAACAAATAAGAAATTGCAGTGTTCTGAAAGATTCCTGGGTATAGCCACAACAGGAAATAATAGGGATTTTTGGCATTTCAGAACTTTGATGTGGCAATTTTTTAAAAACATTCTTTTAAAAGGAAGGGTGGGTTAAAAAAATCTTTTAATACTTTCATTGTTATACCTGAGCTATCCTTATCACTGGATTTACTCTAATTATCTGAATGATATTAAGGAAAATGATTTTCCCTCCAGTAAGGGCACAGCAAACTGATCATAAATGTAAATTGCTATGGATTTGAAAATTATCTTCATTGTAACAAGTGGCAGCTGCCAGCAAAAGCCTTTGCTGTCCTTTATAAACAGGATTTTGGTGAAGTTAATCTCTCTCCTTCCAACCTTAGGTATCTGAATTTAAGGAGGTAAATTAGGGCTTTTGAAAATCTCGAGTTTCCCAAGGACTGTGCAGAGTACAACATTGCCTGCTGCTTACCATGATCTCAAGCCCGACTGAGAGCCGTTGCCATATTTGGGCCTCTTTAATGCTCTCTCTATCAGGAGAAAATGTGTCGTAGCACCAGCAGACAGCAGTCCACAGCCAGAGCAGGAGGTGGAGAAGGGAAAGGAGGACAGTAGAGGAGAAAGAAGGGCAGACAGTTAGGGAGACAGAGGAACGTGTTGCATCCCATGGGCAGAAATGCAGAGACAAGATCTCCCTACTTGTAGACACAAAGGAAATGGGGAAAACCACTCAAGATACTACAGAAACTTCAACCACAGCAAGCTCCATTCAAAGCAGGAACTCTTGCCTCATTGTATCTAACCAAGGATAGAAAAGCACTCTTTACTTATAAAATTACCCAGAATTTCTAATCAATTCATTGTGTATAGTTGACACTTTTCAGAAGAAGTAAATTCTAGATTTCATTTCCTATTTTCAGGTTTTCCATTAGTATCAACTCAAATTTTGTCCCATAAAGAGATGTACTTTAGAAACTCAAATGTCTCGTACATTCCATATCATCAACCTTCCTGGTTAACCCAACCCCTGAGGGAGAAGATGGAATTTTTATAGCTGAGTGTCCTAGTATCTTACTTTTGCTAGTATCTTGTTTGCTGGAGAAACACTGAGCTACAACACTTTTCTTTTGCCTAAAATATGATGGATTTGAATTAAAATGAAGTACATCACTGGCTTCCTTTCTGTTTTTATTTTCATTTTTGGCAGGTAAGATTTCAATTTTCTGGCATGAATTCTCTTCCTGGATTCATGCCTGGTTTCCTGGAAGGACTTAGCTATCAATCTTCTCAAGTTTGATTGATTTGTCATTTTCTGTCGCTAGAATAAGTTTGTTAGAGGAATTTTATGAGCACATTACCCTAACTGGCAGTAGCCTTGAGTGCTTCAGGATTTCCTGAAGAAACACTCCAAGAACCTTCTGTGGTTTTTTGTTTTTCTTTAGGATGTGGTATGATTTTCATGGTCTATTTGTTATAATGCTTCCCTGACATAAAATATTCATACAGCATAAATAACTCCACCCTGAAATACTTTGAATCTTACCAATGTGGAACTCTGAGCTTAAGCTTTTTCCTTAAATAAACTGCAGACAAATTACCCAGTGGAAGATACAGCAAGTTCCTATCAGATGGAAATAGTACTTTCCACTATATTTACTCATTTTTAGCATGCCTGACCACATGGATGTAGTAGTGAGATATTTTGATGACACATTGCTTATTATACAAAAAATAATTATTAGTATAATTTTTGTGGGATTGAATCTTTATTTCCTTATTGTATCATTTAGTGGTTTTTGTTTCAAATTTTATTTGTCTGGTACTAATTTTGTCCCTTCTACATGCTTGGGTAGCAGTTACATGCTATCTTTCTGCCCATTGTTGTCATGGCTTGTGTCTAGATGTAATGCCAAAGCCTCATGCAGTCACAGGTGGGGCTTCTTCCACAGGTGGCTGAATCCAGAATGTGTGACTGATTCATGGTGCAGTGCTAGGATTAAGGGTGCTGGGATTAGGATGATTTACTATTAAATCAGTCCACTAGTCAGTTTAGCACTACCCTATTTTCAGCAACCTGGATACAGTATAAGGGACACAAAGAGGCATGTCTTACCTCTTGCTTGATTGCTTTGCTACCTTCTGCCCACCATGAACTGTTTCTTTCCTACAATGACTGTGTGCTGTGCCACCCTGCCTTGCCACCAACTAACTGTGGACTAAAACCTCTACAAACTGTGAGCCAAATAAACCTTTCCTCCTTGAACATTGGGCATTGGGTATTTTGTCACAGCAATGAGAAAAGTAAGTTAGACAATGTTTTAGCCTCAAACTCCCAGTGTCACTTTGACACATCTCAATATATATCAAGCATGTAGCTTGATTTTTATTTTTTTTTACATAAAGTAAGAATTCTTTTTGTTGTTTTCTCTCCATGAAAATTTATTTTTAAATTCCTTTTTTATGTTTCCTTTTTTTGCACTCAATTTTTGTGGCAAAGTACACATATGAAATGTACCATCTTAGTCATGTTTCTGTGTACAGTTTAGTGGTATTAAACTCATTTATAAGATGCTACCATCACCACCATCGATTTCCTTGTTATGGATTTTATAATATAGACTTTTGAATTCAGATTTCAAATTTTATTTTTAATTGCTGAAAAAAAAAAACCATAACATGGAACTATTTGTTTAAAATTTTCTGCATGGTCAGGTAGTATTTATTAAGGTTGCTAAATAAGCATCAGCCTAGGTACCATATCACAACTTCAGCTGGAATCCAGGTTCTTGAATATGACCTTCAAGACATGACATATCTGTGCCTCTCCTAGTTTTAATAGTTTGGGTTCAAAACGTTCCCCCAGAGGATCATTGTGTTGAAGGCTTGGTTGTTGATTGGCTTTTGGGAAGTGGTTGTGCTATGAGGTTTCTAATTTCACTGATGGATTAATTCACTGATGAAATCATAATTTGAAAATATTACTGGATAGTGATAGAAACAGGAGGTGGGGTCTAGTTGAAGAGAATGAGTAATGGGCATTAGTTCTGGTCCCTGGCCCCTTCTCCAGATCTTTCCCTTTCTGCTTCCTGGTTGCCATGACATGAGCACTTTTCCTCTGCCATCTCCTCTGCCTCATCACCAGGCCTAAAGCCATAGAGGTGAATTATCATTGACTTAAACCTCCGAAACCATGAGCAAAAATAAATCATTCCTCTTTTAAGTTACTTTTCTTTTTTCCTTCTTTCTTCCATTCATATTTTTTTTTGAGACAAGGCCTTGCTTTGTAGCCCAGGATGGCCTTGAACTTGTCGAGATCCTCCTGTCCCAGCCTCCCAAGTGCTAGGATTACAGGCATGTGCTCCATGCCTGGCTAAAATTGCCTGAGGTATGCGTCACAGCAATGAAAAGCTGACCAATGTGCTTCATACCTCTTTTCCTGTAGTAAAACTAAAACTTGATATCCACTAATAATAACTTATTTCTTCCTCTCCCAAAACCTTTGGAAATACCACTTTACTTTCTATGATTTTGACCACTCTAAGTATGTCATATACATGAAGTCATATAGTATTTATCTTTTGAGTATATTGCATTAAACATAATGTCCTCTAGGATCATCTATATTATAGTACCTGTTAGAATTTCCTTCCTTTGTAGGATGAGATAACATTCCTTTATATATAAATACTACTTTATGTTAGTTAAATTTGCATTGCCCTGTGAAGAGGCAGAAACACTGTGGCAGAAGGGTGTGGCAGAGGAAAGCCACAAAGTAGGAAGCAGAGAGTGTAAGAACTGAAAGGAAGAAGATAGGTTCAAGACAGAGGCATCTCCCTGCCCAGTGGAGCCGGGCTCCACTTCCTGAATTTTCATTACCGGCCAACAATGCTATCAAGTTACAATCTGGTCAATGAGATGACTCAGTAATGAAGTTAGAGAACTTTCACATCTTCTGAAAGCCCCACCTCTGAACATGTGAGCCTTTGGGAACATTTTAGTTATAAACCACACAGACATATTGCTTATGCATTTATCCATGGATGCATCCTCGGGTTGTTTTCACATTTTAGCTATGTGGGATGACTGGCTCATAAAAGTATCTATCTTCCAAATGTGGTATATAACTCACTCATATTTATTCCCATTTTACTTACCATTTATTTTACATGAATTTATTTACTGATACACAAGCATATATTTTGTTCACTTATTGTTTCTCAGAGGGGCTTTGTAAACTGCAGCTGGGTTGTGCTTATACTCATGATGATTTGGACAAACAGTGAAAGCGCACCTTTTGATGCTGTGCTTTGAGGAATACTCGTTCTGAATTTAACAGTGTCAGAATATGATAATTTCTGATTGGGTTATGCTTAGCTGTAATGGGATTTAACATGATAAAGATGTTTTGGACTTGGAATCAGGCTGGATTTTGAATTGGTAGTCACCCTTCACACACACACATACTTGCTGTGACCTTGAATATTTAATTAACCCCTGCACTCACTTATTTCCTCATTTATAGAAAATACTAGTGTGATCGTGATTGAAAGGATTAACTGGAGCAACATGGAAAGTACTTACTGAACTCTGGCTTAGTGCAGAATGTGAACAATGTCCATATAAAAATAAAATATCTCTCTTGGTTTGTGGTTGTTTCCTTTTCAGAGCTGGGGTCTGGTTGGTATGCAGGAAAAGGAGAAGGCATGTAAGCTATGTTATCTGTTTGTCATCATGAGAGGAGCCAAGTGGCAGGTCATGGGCTAAAGCATATCCGGAGCACTGGGGTGGCCTTGGAATTCCACAGTGGAGACTCCTAGATAAGGAAATGCCAAGGGTGGGGGCTGCTGAGTGGCTTGGGCTTCTGCTGCTGAGAGGAGAGATGAGAAGGGATTGTGGTTTCAAGAGCCACCAAATAAGGAAGGACATCAAATTTCTCCATTTCACCCAAGTGTGGATGTCAGCAAGTAGAACAACTTAACCCATATCACCTCAGTTGGTTCTAAATATGGTTTTCAAAGGACCAAGACAAAGCACCCAGTGGCAAAGAGAAATGCTTACACAAATGAATCAAATATGTACACTTATTATAATTTCTAATCTCTCATATAAAAAATTTTTCCTTACTTTTTCATATATAATTTACCTAGAAAAGACAAAGCAGACATTGCTTTAAACTTCCCAAAGTTGCTGTGACCCCAGTCTCCTCCCCTGCCCTACCCAGTACTATTAGTCCAGGTTGGTGGGTCAGAACTGTTACACCATCCAAAACCAACCCCCAGGGAGTCCTTCAGTGGTGCTTCCAGAGGCCGTTTCCTTGCCAAACATTCCTTTTCAGTGAGGGGAGGTTTTCATCCCCTGGTAAACAATCCCCAACCCCGGGCACAGTCAAGGAGGGTGCCTGTCCCTTTTCATGAACTCCGCTTAGTCTAGAGCTGAATCCAACCTCAGAGGCGTCAGTCTGCTCTATAAATTCTCTGGTGAAACTTGAGAGCCTCTTCTCCAAGAGAGCAAAGATCTTAGAGGGGTGACAGTTTTCCTCCTTCTGAAAAGAACTGCTTGTGTTGGCAGCAGAAGAGCCTTTTCCAAACGGGTTCTTCCCTTACTGTGACTTCAGTACAGAAAGCTCTGGCAGGCTCCTCCTAAGTGGGAGCCCTCAGACCACCTCCCTGCAGCTCTTCGCGGGGAGAATGAGGAAGACATGTCTGCAGAGAGTTTCTAGTCAAAATGTCTCAGGCTCTGTCTCCACCAGTCACTTTAGAGGG
This sequence comes from Hydrochoerus hydrochaeris, assembly GCA_004027455.1. Lineage (NCBI taxonomy): Eukaryota > Metazoa > Chordata > Mammalia > Rodentia > Hydrochaeridae > Hydrochoerus > Hydrochoerus hydrochaeris. Next base: position 50,510 of record PVLA01008315.1, read on the forward strand.
CATGACTCCATTCTGGGGGCTCCGAAGGCTCAACAGGACCCTGTCTTAAGGTGGAGTCTGGGATGGGAATAGGAGGATCCAAAGAATTCTGGAACAGAAAAAAGATGTGAGGGGGAAACAATGGTGCTGCTATGATACCCTCCTCCTCAACCTCTAGGGTCATTTTTATTTTACTCATATTTTAGCCATTTCTTAACACATATGTTTTATTAATACTAGAATTTGGGAAGGATGTAATAAGTCACCAGCGGGTAGAATCTCAGAAAATCACCTTTTTAATATGAGGTCTTTTTGATGACTTGAAAAGAGGTAAAATGAAGAAAGTCAGCTCTTGACTTATTGTAAGTTTCAATGTCATAATTTGCATCCTATCATAAAGTGGGGGCTAAAGGATCTCTGGATTCCTGAGGGTTAATCTGTATTCTGGTTTTCCCTTGAATGTAAAAGGTGCGTAACCAGTGTGTCCTGACTGATGTTCATGTTTTTGGACTCTCATCAGAATCACCTGCATGCCATCTCCAGTTCCGCTGTGGCAGGTGGCAGGAAAAGAGTCATGGGTAAGCCACTTGAACAAGTGTGTCCCCTTTCCCAATTTTGTGCCCAGCTGGCTCTACCAAAATCCAATGCAGCTGAGATGGCACTGCCTGCAGGAGCCCAATTCTGTGGCATTCCTGTGGCTCTCTCAGAAATGCCGACTGTCGGGGTGCTGCGCCAGCAGACTGGCCACTCCCTGGCTTCTGTTCTCTTCCTTTGACCCCCAAGCTGGAGCTGCCTCATTTTTTGTGAGTATTTTTCATTACACACACATTTCTGGACTACCTACTAGGTACCAGGGCTGCTTGGCATACATCAGTGAAAAGAACAAATCTTTCTTGCTTAATGGAATTTATAGTGTTTCTGAGGACTCTACAAGCAACTATTTTACTAAAATGTTTTCTTCATTTTTATGTTTTGAAATGTACAAAAAACTGAAGGAATAGTACAATAGTATAGCTATATGCTCTTCAGTTAGATTTACCAACCGTAAGTGCTTTATAGCTGTATGTTCTGTCTCCACACACGTACTATTTTTGTGAACTATGTAAAAGCACAATACATCATTCCTAAGTACTTCAAAAATCAAAAACACATCTTTTAAGAATAAGAACATTCTCCTATATTACCACAGAACCATTACACTACATAAGAAAGCTATCATTAAGTCAATAACACTGTCTAAAATTCCATCCATATTTCTCCAATTGTCCCTGTATCTAAAATGAAAGGATCCAACCAAGATTCATGCTCCCAAGTTGCTTTTAAATAGAACCATCCCTTGATTCTTTTTTGTTTCATGTCTCCAGTCATTGACCCTTTTGAAGAGTCCAAGCTAACTGTTTTGTTGAATGTTTTACATTCTGGATCTTTCTGAATGTTGCCTCATGACTGCATTCAGGTTAAGTATTTTTGACAAGAATTTTGTGTGATGGTGTGTTTTTGTTACTGCCACGTTAGGAAAAGCATAATCTTCCGAAGTACAAATTTAATAGTAGGGACTTATGAAAAAGGTTTTGAACCTGTGGAAGGGTTGGTTCATGGAGGTTTCAATGGCAGGAACTTAAACTTTGGCTTTTTTCCATCTTTGACTAGCCAAAGTCATTACAAAAACTGCTCACAATGTATTTTTCATGATGATGTTCTTTAGAATGAGACAAATAGACTAAACTGCCGAGATTTAGGTGCACGGTAAGAAGCGTGTTATAGTAAGGTTTAAGCATCAGGATGTTTGCAAAGGGAAGTGTTAAACTAAGAGGACATTTCTTACCTGAGCTTGGCCTGCTTTGGTAGCAAAGGAATGGATCCAGTGCCTACTCAGTGTTTCCTGGTCCTAAACTTCTTGCCAAATAACTTTTAGTTAAGATGTCTTGGACCATTTTTTCTTTTATTAAGAAACTCCAAACTACATCAAGCAAAAAATTTTTCCCAATACTTCTTGAAGTCAAAAATTGCATTTTAAAAATAATTCTCCCCTCTTCTAATAAAGGGCTAAAAATGTTAAATAGATTTTTTTCTGTTTTCAGTCACTGAAGCACTTATCTCCCATCCCAAGTGGATTTTCTATGTAATTGGAAGTGAAGTAATTCCAAAATTGCATCAAAAGCCTTTCAGAGTGTTGCTATGACAATCAGACTTCTTATTAAAAAAACTGCTTCAGTCCCAACTATCTATCATCCACTGTCCATTCAGTGAAATTTCATCTCATGAATTAAATTTGGTCTTTCAGAAAGTTGAGGGGGAATCAGTATGTATTCATACACCATTCTTCTTGAACTTGCACTAGACAGTCCAGCCATCCTTATCAGAGCCTCAAATGTTGAGTGTCAAGGGTACGGCCTAAGACTGGGAGAATTAGCAGAGGAGGCCCAAACAGTAACCTATTGTTTGGGGAAATAAGAATTTTGAGCTACTGCCGGCCCTTTCTGACCCCTTATGGCAAAAGCAAGAGCTTTCACAAGGATTCTCAGGGGAGGAGGATAAGGGAGGAAGCCTTATCGAAATCTCTAATCTTGGGGTTATTTAGCAAACTTAAGGAGTTTGGAAAATACATTCAAAGTTGTGATTGCTTTGATATGATTTTGGGTCCAAGTGGGTCTTGAAATTTCTATTTATGATAACAGAAGATGTAATATTTTCATGTTTATCAAATGGGGGCCTGTCTTACATACACCAGGCTACTGAAAGTTTTATAGAGCATTTCTGATATTAGAGGGTATGAAGAATCAGCTTTTCCAGCTGCAAATACTGCAGCAGTTACGAATATTTACTTCTTTGAAAACCTTAGGGCCCTAGATATCATTTTGTTCAAAGCTCCCAGTTTATAACTTCAGGATTTGAAATTGTAAGAGATGAGAGGACTTGCACAGGTGGACACTGCAAGGCCAAGGTTAGAAACAGGTCCCTGATTCCTCCTCCTTTGCCCTTCACACACACCTACAGTTGCTGCCTGGGCTCCCTTCCTTGGATTGTGGACAGGCATGCCGCATCACTTTCAGCATTTCCTTAATTGCCTCAGTAAAACTGTAAACTCCAGCTGGTCTCTTGTGAAGATGAATGGTATGTAGCAGTTCTCAATAAGTGACAATAATAAATATTGAGTTTTTTTTTTTTCCAGTGCAGGGGATCGAACCTAGGGTTTAGAGATTTCTAGACAAGTGCTCTGCCACAGAACTACGCCCTCAGTTTTCTTCTTTTGTTCATTTTGCTTTTGTTTTTAAGTAGCATTGCATATCAAACCAAGGGCTTTTGCACTGAGTTGTATCCCAGTCCTTTTTATTGTTTATTTTGAGATAGGGTCTTGATAAACTGCAAAATTGCCCGGACTGCAGTTGATTTTGCAATCCTCATGCCTCAGGCTCCCAGAGTCCTGGGATTCCAGGTGTGTAGCTCCAAGCCCAGTTTAAGTGAATAAATTTTGTGTGTGCTTGTTTTTCACAGTCTTATTAAAGGTGGAATAAAGATTGCTTGAGTTGTCTATTACTTCAAGAATATACATTGCATATAATGTATTTACATTAATATTCCTTTAAATTTATGTACTGGAGTGATACCATGCAGGGTGTAAACTAGAACCAACTGGAAAACTGTTTTAAATACCAATCTCTAGGGATTTGATTTTCATTAACTTGAAGTGAGTCTTGGGCATGAACTTTTTAAAAAGACAAAGCTTCACAACTTGAGTCTAAAATGTACCCAAGCTTAAGAGCGTCTGCCTTAGGAAATCTTCTTCAACTGTTTCCCTAACTGAGAAACGGTACTTGTTAAGGTTAGTTAACATTTGAAAGATTTTAATAAGCTTCTCTCACTCCACGGGAGGCAACCCCCAAGCACTTGGCTCCTAGTCTAGAAAAGATTATAAGAATCCTGCTGTGTCTCAACTAAATATTTATTTAGCCCTACTATGGGTCAGGCACTTTTCGGTATCTGTAAGAATCTTATGCCTAGGTGAGTGGTGGGAGCCTCAGCTCTTGTGTTATTCAGGCACAAAAGTGAACTGAAATCAGTTTTTGGAATGTAGTTTCATTTGCTTCAAGAAAACCACTTATGCTGGCCAGCAGGCTGGGCTTTGGGAGTTCACAGAACAACTCATGAGACTGTGCCTGTTGGCTCACCTGAATTAACATGCATGCGGAATTCATACAGTAATAAGGCACCTGCTGTGAAGTCCGGGAGCCAGAAAGATGCACAGCCTTCCTCTGTCTCAAGCGTCTGAAGGCCTCCAGTCCTGCGAAAAAGAACTTTCGGGGGGCAGTTTCAAGTTGGCTCAGGGCAGTTCCAACTTCCAGTCTAGAGCCCTGAGTAGAAGTATTTTAGCCTTGATTTTGTTCTTTGAGAGGAGATGAAGGCAGATGCCTTAATTCTACCTCAACATCCCTAGCACTTTTCTGCATTTCAATTATATGATTTCATTTCTAGTTGGCAAGTCAGGAAAACAACCTGAAACCGTGTTTGCTTCCCTTTTATGATCCCCTTTGGCATTTTCAAACACGTAACTGAGCCATGTTTGGCTGTTAGGATACGTGGACTCCTCCGCCGGTGGCTGAGCCAAGGAGGGTGAGCAGGTGCTGGGGTTGGAAAGGCTGTTAAGGGGATGACGGCACAGCAAGCGGTTAGAAGTGCAGCAGTGAAACAAGGCGTTCTCCAAGCCAGAACCTGGCTGCAGTGCGTGGGGCTCGTCCTTTCAGCGGTGAGTTGAGTGTTTTAAGGACGAGGACTGCTGCTACCAATGAAATTTTGCATCCTACAAGTAGCAAATATATGTGACCACTGGGAAAATCAGCCTACCTTGTTCATAATGGGAGAATGTTGACAGAAGAAATTCTATGTCCATACATCAAAAGCACCTAGTTCTTTAAATTACGAATAGGTTTGTTTGTAGTGACAGAAGACAGCTCCAAGACATATTTTTTTTTGTCTTTTTTTTTTTTTTTTGAACTCACAACCTAGTGCTTGCCAGGCAGGTGCTTAAGCCACTGAGTTAAATCCCCAGCCCTTCCGAGATATATTATTGAGAAGATGAAGATCAGGTAGTAAGTACCACAACCTCAAGAAGACCTCACCTAAGCAACATTCTCTGTGTATTATTTTAACCTTCAACAATAATATATTTGGTACCATCATAGGAAGAGAAGAGGCAGTCTGAGGTACAAGATCTAATATTTCCAGTTTTGCACAGAAAGAGAAAATTGCCTTTGGAGCTGAGTTATGGCACATAAAATCAAGTGGTGTCCAGATGCCATTTTCAATTCCTGGGTGTCAACAATAGGTACTGGAATTCTGTACTTTCTCCAGCTATAAATAGAGTTATAATTCTGATTACTTGCCATTCCACCCATAAGAATATATAAATTCTGAGAGAGAAGGAAAAGGCTTGTGAGACAACGCTAGCGAAGCACAAGGATCATTCTCCTGCTCGTTCTGGTGGTAAGACGGTGATACTGCACTGCTAACTGACCGGAGGTTCAACAGGAGGCTTAGTTGTTTTAATTTGTTTTGGTAAGGAAAAGTTATGCCCCAAGTTGAAACTACAATACATGTACATACAGAAATTTCAGGATTTATCCACTGGTAAACTTTTATGGGAAGGAAACTTCTTAAATGAACCATCTAGTTGAAGGTCCAATTTTATGAATTGATGAATAGGAATTATTTTTAAAATAAAGTTTGCTTTCTGTGTTGTAATAGTGTTAAATGTATCTAGAATCTGTTTCATGACAAACTTGATTACCTTGAGAAAAGGTTGGTCTGGCAGTGATTTTGCTTATCCACACTCACTCCTTTCTTTAAATCAGCCCATTCCATTACCTCTCCTTCAGATGCTAATCTCTGAAAAAACTTTGTTCAAGTCTTACTGGAGCCTCTGGCATAGAATCAGCTAGATCTGAGGGGTAACTGGCTGGAGAAGGGGGAGGGTTTGGTTAGCCTTCTTACCCATTTTTCACCCTTACAGAGTGTTTCAAGCACTCGAGACAATCTGAGTTTTGTTTGGGTTTTGAGTGAGTCCGTGTAGAGGGTGCCTAGGAAACCTGACCTGGGCTTGAGGATTTTCTGTTTCTGATGGATGGAATCAACACTCAACCTAGCATCTACCATCCAGCTCTGTATTGGAAGCAAGTTATCTAACTCACGGTGTCTCAGTATCCCTTCTGTAAAATGAGATCTGTGGTTTTATGTAAACTCTAAAGGCATGAACAACTCTGGGATCCCATATTTAAAATCATTAAATAATCCATGGCCCTTTCTCAAACAAATTTCTTCACATTCTCCTCGGTTTGAGTTAAAACTGGAACAAAATGAATTGTGGGGAAATCTTACACGACTACTTCTTACTTAAAGAGACCAGAGGAAATAATGTTAGCTGTGTCCATCTCTAAGAAAAGACTAGATTTCTTTCAATTATGCACCCCCTCTTTCAGGATAGAACATGAAGAAGCCAGATAAAGCTGTTACTGGAAGAGTCCCTCTTTGTCAATGCTTTGGTTTTAGGTGTCAGTGTCTCCTGAAAGTTCCAGGGAGACCATCCACTGGCTGGCTGCTTTGGGGAAAATGAGAAAGGCAGTCCTGCTTGTTGAGTTGTGTGTCTGGGAAGCAATAGACACAGAAAGGTCAAATAGCATCTTAATTAACACTTTCCTCCTCCAGTACTTTTCTCTCACCCTTGTCTCTTACTGAAAAAGATAAGATTTTAAATGACTTTGAAGATAGTAACCTCAGTTTCCTCTTGAACTATAAAAAGACCTAAATATTTTTCATGATTTAACAGCTCAGAGGTAAAAAAATCAGAAACAGGTCTTTTACACCTCTCCAAATTGAAGCTCATCACCTGCCTGGTTGTGTCTCAAGTCTTGTATCAGAATCAGCTTGGTGCTTTTAAAAAGTCAGATATCTATGTCTAAACACAAATCAACACAGAATTCCCTGGAGTGGGGCTTGGAGATCTTTAGAGATCTATGTGTGTTAACCCAGGGTCTCACAAGTGGCAAACTAGTCCTGTACCACTGAGCTATGTTCCCATCCCTGAATCTGCATTTTTAACAAGCCTCACAGCATTTGAGACCTGAACCTCAATGACTTGTTCAAGGTCATGCTATTGCTAATAACTGGTCTCATATAATCTATCTCTGCATTACTCTGATCTATTTTAAAGGAAAAATGCTGCAGTTAGCATGCTGTTTTAGAACACAGTATGTGCTAATTACAACCAGTGACAACATAAAATAAAAGTGCATTGCTGAATACTTTCAGTTTCTTATAATGATGGTAAGGTGGCATGTCATGGGGCCATTTTAGCCCCAGACATCACTCCAGAGAATTCCAAACAGATATAGACAAGTGCCATCAGGACCCAGATCCTTTCAGCTCAGGTTGTTTACTCACGGGAATAGGATGTCCTAAAGCAACACTTCCCCCAAGTGAAGTGTTGATAAGTCTGGTTATCAGAAAGATATTATTGGGAGTGTGACATGTTGGGCATTCACATTTTCTTGATAGGTCAGTCATATGAAGGCTGACAAAGAAGGAAAAAGATCAGTGATGTGGTGCAATCTCAACAGACAGCTGTCCCCGGGCTTCTCGATAAATAGGATGACTCACATTGCTGAGCAGTGTGATCACTACCAAAGGAATGGCCCTCTCACATTTCTTCCTGATTCACATATTCATCTCAGTGAGCTTGTCATCCCCTCCCTCTTCGGCTTCCCAGACATTGAGTCTGGAATGAAAATTCACCTGCCTCTGAGTTGGCCACTGGTGGGGGAAGGGGTGTTACTTGGCTTCCCAGGTTGGAAGATTATCTCACCCAGCCTAAACTATATAAGCTGGGTGGGGTGGAGAAGTGCAGCAGGGCTAGATCCAGGGCTTCATTCCACAGGAGAAAAACACACACTCGCAGCCACCAACATGATGGTGCTGAAGGTAGAGGACCTGGTATGTAAGATTATTTTTCTGCAATGAAAGCTGGTTCATCTTGGTTTTTATTTGTAAGCTGAAATGCAATTTTCTTTCAAGAAAAATGTCATGTATGGAAAAAGTTAGTTTATGTGATAAAAATAGTGAAATTGGGAAAAAATTGGAGCTGCCAGTAATGATTTCCATGCATATTTCCTACGTATTATGTTTTCCTTTGATTTTGTTACAATATTGTAGAATCAAATGTAGTTATCAAAATGCCTTAGAGTCGAGGATGTTTTAGTGCAAGAATATATGGTTGGAAATTTTACAACTCAAGACTAACAGTTGTCAAAATCACTTTTAATATGATTATGTGGATTAGAAGTAGATTTAAGTGTATCAGTCTGGCCTAACTCTTGATTCACCTAGGGAGTAGGTCAAGCACCTGAAGATAATCCTGGGGTGTCTGTACCTACAGGCTGCAGCCTGAGTCTGAAACCACACTACACTATACGGAGGTGGCCATCACTAGAGAGGGAAGAGCAGTGACATCCTATGGCATCTTAGGTACCTGGGGATAGGTACCTCTGCTCTGACCCTGCCATCTTCCCTTGTAGGTCACAGGGAAAAAGGACAGCAGTGGGGAGGCGAGGGAATTCCTTCCTGAGGATTTCAGAGATGGAGAGTATGAGGCTGCTGTTACTCTGGAGAAGCAGGAGGATCTGAAGACTCTTCCACAGCACCACATGAGCCTGGCAGAGCAACAGTGGGAAAGTGAGAAACAACGAGAGGCAGAGGTAAGAACTTTCTGTGGAATCTACAAAGGGGAGGCTGAGGTTGGGTTGAGGGATGGATGTGACAGGGAAGAGAAAACAAAAAAAGTAAACTATTTTAAAAATGTTTCTTTACCAAATTCTAACCCATAACGCAGCAGAGGCAGGGTATCTCGAACAGGTTTGGAGGAATAATTCTTAGACAAGACTGTGACCTCTGGATTCTCAATAATGGCTCAATGTGCTATGACCAAGTTTTGATTGAAAGATCATCTTGAACAGACAATTATGTGTAGTGAGCTTCCAATGCCACACACTGTCTGCTTAATTAATCCCAAGCAAGACACCTCTTCCTTAATAAGGTAGTTTTCATTCTGTGGATCATTGTTAAACTGCATCTATTATTGGCACTGACATAACGTGTGTTGTTGAATGAATTTTCATTACTAACATAGGTAAAATGTGTACTGCTTAGCTGTGGTCCTGGGACAATCTGTTTCAGAGACCCTAATCAGTGAACAATCCGAAAGAGAATGGTGTTGATATTTCATAGCTCGATACATATTATTAGATTCTTTTCAGTTAAAAAAATTAATTTTTGAGCATGATAAAGAATTCTACAGAAATCTGAGACTTGCTTATGACATTAATTTCAAAATCATAACTTACAAACTAGGTGGTCTTTCCAATTGCCAGGACTGTTTCTATAAGCAAAGGAAGCACCAAAGCACTTAGATGAAAATTAGATCTCCAAATACTTGAATATAAAACCACTAAGTTGAAATGAAAGGTTTATTTAAATATATTTTTCTTTTTTTTGCTCAAAATTTTCACATACTTATCTTAGATCTTGCAAATTTTGTTCCCACACCACTAGAGTGCATCAGTAGAACTCACTACATTTTTGAAATCTGAATTTTTTTTAGCTCAAAAAGAAAAAACTAGAACAAAGATCAAAGCTTGAAAACTTAGAAGACCTTGAAATAATCATTCAATTGAAGAAAAGGAAAAAATACAGGAAAACTAAAGTTCCAGTTGTGAAGGAACCAGAACCACAAATCATCGTAAGGATTATCTGAGTTGGTGGCATCACACGTCAAGTGTTGTGCTACAGGGGAACAGTTATCAGTGGAGGGTTGGATCAAATGTTGGAAAGCTCATAGTAATTTTCTCACTATTTTGGGGACTTTAGACAGAACCTGTGGATGTACCTCAGTTTCTGAAGGCTGCTCTGGAGAATAAATTACCGGTAGTTGAAAAATTCTTGTCAGACAAGAACAGCCCAGATGTCTGTGATGAGGTAAGCCTTTCAAAAAAAAGAAATACTACGAAATCTAGCTCATTAATTGTTTCCTATGCCACACTGCTGCCTTGCGATTATGATGCCAAAGTCTTTCTGCCTGAAACCACTTTCTTAGCTATTGCCACATATGCCAGAAGCATAAAAGGGAGGGCAGTGGTCCTCCTAACACCTCCAAAATTGTGTATTAATGCAATAGATTATACAGTTTTTTGTACATATGTAATTTTGGATAATTTTTTCCTTTGTGTTTAATTTCTTAGATTCTTGAGATAGAATTTTAAGAAGGCAAGGCTAAAAAGCTACTTTTGGAAAAACATAATATTAACATCATCTCTGGATCCAAATACATCAGCGGTACACAGGGAATCTAAAGACGAGAGTTCTAGTTCTGGCTTTATTACTACTTGACTATTTTGTTTTAGATAGTTCATTTGTATTCCGACAGCCTCAGTTTCCTTTTCTAAAAATACAGGTCTTGGTGTAAAATAATGTTCCAAGTTATTTCCTTTCTCATAGCCTATTAGTTCATTCCTGTGAGACCAATTTGCTGAAAGTCGCTAATCGTTTTGTATACTTGACCCCATTGAAGGAAATAGGGGTTTGCATCAAAAATGAGTCTCCCATTCTCTTAAAAATGAATTAGATACTTTTTGAGAGCAAACTAGCAACACTTCTAGCTGGAAGACACTGGATGTGTATTGTTTTAAGAACAAGAATGGTGGAAAATATAAGAAAGGGAACTTTCAGCATTTGCATAGTTTTAAGTTGTAAGTCCACATTCCACTGTGTAGACCTTCAATCTCTTACAAATGGTTGGGGGAGGAAGCTCAATTCACAGTTGAGAGATAACTGTTCTAATTCTGCAATGCCAACTAACTTTGACATCGCTAGTTCATAAAAAAGCACTTGAATTTTTATCAGTTAGATCATAAGACTACGCAGTTTCATGCCTTTTAAAGGATTATACACATTTATATATCCATTGTTATCTTTTCCAAAATATCTGACAGTATAAGCGGACGGCCCTTCATAGAGCATGCTTGGAAGGACACTTGGCAATTGTGGAGAAGTTAATAGAAGCTGGAGCCCAGATCGAATTCCGTGATATGGTAAATATATTTCTTTCCTGGGAGATGGGCCAAAATAAATACTGTATGGAACTCTAAAAATCCTACAATGAAAAAATAGGCTGATTGGACTGAAATTGATCTGATAGAACTAGGCAAAACCTCATTTCTCCATACAAAGGAAAGTTGGGAGGTAGGGATGGGTCATGTGGAAAGTATTTCTCATGCATACGGAAAAGGAGAGTTTCAGAGAAGAAACAGAAGCAGAAAGTTATGGAACAGAATTCAATAACCTCATCAAAGAGTTAGGTCATTATGCAGTCAGTAGAATTATTCCAAAGTAATGCTGTAAACACTTGCCTTTCAACACCTCTGCCTTCCATTATACACAGCAGCCTGCTTTTGGCCCCTTGGCTGCCAACCAGGCTACAAGTTTTTTAGCAGCACACTTTAAATGTTAGATGCCAATTGCTATCAGTGAGATTTGGAGCTAGGCTGATACTAAATGAATTGCATCTAAGGAAAATAGCTGCTACTCAGACCTTAATAATTCAACCACTGTTGATTTCTACAAAGACCAGTATACAGCATATTTTATAAACTGAAGACTGAGCTGGCAGAGTGCTTCACTTACTTATACAGAGCTCAATTTGATTTTATGGTGATGTGGAAAAGGACCAGCAAAATAAATAAATACCAAAAAATCAAAACAAAAAGACAAAACTCAAAAGAATTTGGCCAAAACTGAACCTCAAACACACTGAAAAAAGTAAAGGTACAAATAAGAATAAAGATTGCAGGGAAAGGCACCAAAAATCATGAGTGTAGGACTTGGAAGGCCAGAGCAGCAAGACATACTAAACAGAGGAGTGAATCTGTGCAACTCAGGGCAACGCACAGCGACATGCAGCGAGGACACGTGAAGGACCAAGGCTGCTCTAGAGTCACTGGCATCAGAGAAACCAGCGTGAAGAAATGGGCAAAGAGCAAAGGGATTGCAGATGAGGCATTAGACCCAGATTCAGAGGATCGTGACAGGGACTGCTTTTATACTACCAGAACAGTTTAACAGACATGTTCAGAAATTTTGAATCTATTTGAAAAAAGTGGTTAAAAGTGAGTTTGTTTATATATATTTTGCCACTTATTATATGTTCTTGGGCAAAATATGCATAGCGACACCATTTCATACTTTGCTGGAAGGATCAAGATATTTAGAAGTTATAAAACTGTATTGGTATGAGGAAATTCTCAGTAAATAGTGTTTTTTTATCCTTTTAAAAACTTGTTATATTTTTTGAGAGCCTCCTAACGATATACACATACGCATGAAAGTACACACGTGAGTGTGTACACACATGTTCACTGCTTGATAAAGCGTATGGCAAGACCCTTCAACTACAGTAGTGAGAACTGGCCATCTGGTGAGGATTGCCCAGTGCTCTCATGGATACCCTAGCAAAGCTGCATTCTGCTGGGCCTTAGAAACCACAAGGGAATCCCTTGACTAGGCTTTCTCTCACAGTTTTATGTCCTTTTTATCTTCTCATGTAGCTTGAATGCACAGCCATCCACTGGGCATGCCGCGGAGGGAGCCTGGATGTCTTAAAACTGTTGCTGAACAAAGGTGCAAAAATCAGTGCCCGAGATAAGGTATTTTCCCCTCTCAGCACCCAGCTTCCCTCTGCCTTTCCCCTCTCCACCTCCTGACCCTGCCTTCCACTGAGGTCTCTGGAAGCTCATTTCATGAGGGCACCCTTATTCTGTCTCCCCTGACACCTGCCTTGGGGACTGGGATGGATTTTGTGTTGACACCTAGCCAACCCGCCCTGTCTTCCAACTTTCCAGCTGCTCAGCACGGCGCTTCACGTGGCTGTGAGGACTGGCCACTATGAGTGTGCAGAGCACCTCATCGCCTGCGAGGCGGACCTCAGTGCCAAAGACAGAGTGAGTAGCGCACAGGGTTTGCAATCCCTCGGGCAAGCCTGCATGGCCTCTTGAGACCCACTTCCTGCCTGCCGACCCCCACTAACCTGTTCACTCTGCCTCTAGGAAGGAGACACCCCACTGCATGATGCTGTAAGGCTGAACCGTTACAAGATGGTCAGACTCCTGATTATGTATGGTGCTGACCTCAACATCAAGAACGCTGTAAGTGCTTGAACAAGGGGCCCCACGGTGGGCTTTCTGATTTCCAGATATTTCTTAAATACTTAAAACCTTCTCACAGTAGTAATATTTTGAAGGATCTACCAATGGTTTAAATGGCCCTGTCCACAATATGTGGCAAGGATTTTGCAAGGATTTGGGTCACATATTCAGAAATACAGGAAGCCGTCACTACTGCTATGACTTCTATACCTAGTACGGCACATAATAATGCTTTTAAAATTTGGTCTTGGAAATAAAAGATCACCAAAGTTGCTCACCTTCACAAACACCTATAATGAGAAGTCTAATCTATGTTGTTCATTTCTGGCTGCCCTGGGTGTGGGGTAGTAAGGAACCGAGCATCCACTATTCCTCGAATTGGTGCAAATTCCAGTGGCTCATGTACCAAATGAACTCAAAGTAGTTGATATTCAAGCTGGGTAATTTAGAATAGTCCGGTTCTCCTTATAACTACATTATATGTTTCTTCCAAGGTAGCCTGCTTTTGCCTGTATTTTTCAGATAGTTTCTTTCCATCCTCCATTTGGGTTTATTTGTAAATGTCTCAAAATAATTTCCTATAGTAAGGTTCTGAAATTTTATGTATAATACGGAAAGTAATTTAATTTCACCTGTAAGTAGGGAACGTAAGCAACTTTTCCTCATAGTCCCAGTTCCTCAAAAATATCATCTAATAATCTTTAAAGATATCATCAGGAGGAATGGGTATAATTTATGGAAGAAATAATCTTAAACATTTTGGAGAATCTCTTTATAAAATAGAAAAATGTCATCTTATGAATGCCAATAATTTCCTTCCCTTATTTGTGTCATCATGAGACTGAGAAAAATATATTTCATCATAAAAGGGAAAAGAAAAACAAGAAATCTGGTTGGTGATAAGAAAAAAAAGAACAGTGGTAAATGGACTTGTTTGGGGTGGGGAGTAGTAACAGTCGTCTGTCCTTATGCTGAATACTGTGATTGATCCTGCTTAATAATTTAAGCTATCAGAGAAAGAGCAGATTCAGAGAAATCACCAAAGACGAAGAAAAAAAATGAAGATTTTTTTTCAGGCAGTGAGACCCAACCAGCAGACATAAATAGCATACAGATATGGGGAGAGTGTGTAAGTAGTCCAAAAATCGGGAGATAAATTTCGGTAGAGAAGAAAGCAAGGAATTTGTGGAAGATTAGCTCAAAATAAGCAAACAGGACTCACACTTCTGAATTATCAGTTAGCCCTCAGCAGAAGGGACTGGGAGCTATTAATGTCACTGACTCAAGAGAAAGCTAGTGAATATTATCTTAAAGTGGATTTGGAACAACATGCATTTTATCATTGTCCAGAATGCAGTAGCCACATCTACTAATGAGCGTTCTTCAAGAAAGTCCCTACAGAAGTGAAGTTCCAAAATGGAGGTTTTAGAATCACCAATTCTAATGTCCATAGGGGCCAGGGAAATCACCTTTAAATGACTTAAGCAACTGACTACTAGAGTCTCTGCACTGGACATCAAGAACAGGTTTGCCTTGCTGAGCCCATTGTTGCTCTGTGAATTCCTAAGTACTGGGTTGCATATATATATATATATATATATATATATATATATATATATATATATATAAAATATATATGCGTGTGTGTGTGTGCGTATTTTAAAAGAGGTCACTTGAGAATCCAATTGAGAACTCTCTTCATGGCCAACTGTTGCCAATTAAATAAAATAATATGTAATCTTTAAGAAATCCTTTCTTAGCTGGGTATAGTAGTACATGCTTATAATCCCAGCACTTAAGAGGCTGAAGCAGGAGGGTTTTAAGTTCAGTGTCAGTGTGGGTTACATAGTAAGACTCCATGTGAAACAAAAACATATTTTCTTAAGTTGTATCTCATCTAATTTAGGTGCAAACATGACAGAAATGAACTGATTTGAATGTTACAGCTGCCAGTTTGTAACATCTGGGCTGAAGAGACAGCTCTAAATACATATAAATGGAAATACTTAAAATTTCTAATATTTAAAGACAAGAGTTGAGAAGTGACATGATTTCAGTATTTACAAATATCTTGAGACAAATGCATAAAGGAAATAAAATTTTTCCTCCAAAATTATTTCTGCCACTCCATAAACTCCAAAGAAAGTAAGTTTCTTGGAACTGCCGTCGTGGCTACAGAGTAACGCTTAGGCACTTAAGCCAAGGGACACATTCATCCCCACTTCTTATCAATTCAAGAACTATTTTCCAAATTAATAAGGTAAAAAGAGATATTGTGATCTCCCGGAGCCCATTCTGGAGGATACTGTAAGTATCTACAGGTATAGCTTGACTTTCAAAATGATGTAAGGGCTCTTACCATTTAGTGTCTAGGAACCAGGAGTTTTACCATTACTGGAGTAGACCTGCAATTGGACTCATCTAAACTACCAGAATCATTTCTGTGAGAAAGAGGGAAGGGCTTGTTTGAATATAAACTCAAATCACTCCCAGTGGATAGCATAGAACACCTGATAACACACACTTCACTAGCATAGCACTGACTGACTGTGAACTGACAGGTGCCTCCCACCTGCAAGTCAAATTTCCTCCTCTCTTCACTAGGCTGGGAAGACCCCGATGGACCTGGTACTGCACTGGCAGAATGGAACCAAAGCAGTATTCGACAGCCTCAAGGAGAACTCTTACAAAACCTCTCGAATGGCTACATTCTAGGGCAACCTTTTATCTGTAGCTGCTCACTGGCACTTTGAAGCGATGGCCCAAAAGAAGAGTGAGCAGCCATAAAGCCCAGCGTCTGATATCAACCTATTATGAAGAAGCACCTAATGAAGTTTTAAGAAAGCACAGGGTTATAGGTGTTTATTTCCTGTAGTGAAACTCACTCTATTTTATTTATTCCTGTTAATTAATTTATTTATATGACATTGATATTCAGATTTTCATGAGCATCCATTTGGTGAACAAAATTTAATTTTCTGTAACACATTCAGTGCCTTCCTATAGGTAATTCTAAACCATGTTAATGAGCAGTGCTCTAAGTGCCTACTTATGTGTCCTCACTCACATAAGAGAGTTGAAGGCATTTTGAAAGGACAAAGGTGATTACTGCAGGCATATTTTCTCCAGAACGTCTAGTCTCATGTTGACATTTGAACGAGCAATGGAAGGTGTGTAGCAACAAGAAAGAAACAAAAGACTGAAAGCAATTCTATGGAAAGGGCAGTAAAGCCAGCATTTCACTGCTGGGTCTGTTTTGTTTTTTCTCTTTGACCAATTTGCACAGGGTACCAGAATGAAAGAATGTCGGAAGTGTATGCGTGGGGCAGTGAAAAGAGCTACCACTAGAGCCACGTGGAACTGAGTTTAATCAAAAAAGATGAAAGGAAATGCAAACTGTAAATGTGCAGATGTATATTGTGTTGTATTTATATTTTATATTCATAATAAAAGCAAAGAAACTCTAAAGCTCTAAATCCTTCTGTAATAATGGTGGGAATGTCCCATGTGGAAAAGACCATTTAGAAGGGCTTTCTCTTTTCTTAGATTAAAAATATCCTGTACAATAGCACTCTCAGCATTTAATGTGTATAAAGATCACCTAGGGAGTAGAAAAATAAAGATCACTTAAGGATTCTGTTAAAATGCACATTCAGATTCAACCGGTACCGGGTGAGACCTGGGAGTCTGTATCTCTAGCAAGTTCCCAGGTGATACAAAGGTCTTGGAAAAACACCGAGCTGAAAGACTGAGGGCCAGTAACACACCACATAGACTCAAGTCCTTGCAGCTCTAACGATGGGGAGAAAGAGACCCCTGGTGGGCAGAATGATTCCTACAAGTTAAAACTGCTCTTAAAGAAATTAACCTGAAGTATTCAGACTAACTATGCATGGCAGGAGTTAAGTCTCCCCATAAAAATACACTGATTCGATGGCTTTTGACCTCCAGGGGGAGCTGTGTTTGCTGCCAGGTGTTAGCGCAGATGCTAAGACCTTTGACAAGAAATATACACATTGCTTGTGCCCAGTCCTGGAACAGATAGATTTTTAAAAAATAATTAGAAACAAGCATATGGTGTCAATCTGTGGTAAATACAATGAAGGGGGAAAGACACAGCCTGCTATAGATGACTAACATCCATCTGGTGCAATGGAAGCAAGTTTCTAAAAAGACTTCTCTGAGCCAGGTACAGCGGGGCACATGCCTGTTAATCAGCTACTTGGGAGATTTAGTCAAGAGGACCACAAATTCTAAGCAAGACGAGACTTGGCCATTTAGTGAAATCTTGTCTGAAAATAAAACACAAAGGGGTGTAGACATACCATAGTGGTAGAGTGGTTTGCCTAGGATACATGAAACTATAGGCTCAGTCCCTGGGATGAAAGATAAATAGAGACAGAGACTAGTCTGATATGGTGGCTTCTGGAGCAGCTCTAAAAGATAAACTGGAATCATTCAAGCATAGAGCACTCCAAGCAGTAGGAAGAACACAGAACACAGTAAGGATATGGGGGTGTTTGGCAGTTCAAGGCCAACCAAGGCTGATATGAAACACTAGCATTTGTGCCTCCAAATATGACTCGCTCTGGGTGTGTGTATATGCATTAACCTCTTAGAGGTGCCTCAGCCACTTTGGGAGAGTGCACACAGTGCATAACCAGGAAGTCTTCCAGTTGTTTGGTTGTGAACACAGACGGAGGTGTAAGGATGGTCTGGAATATTTTTGTACCTTTTCTATCTAGTCTTTTACTCTTCTAGGGAGTCCACGTCCCACAGGTATTTTCAGAGCAGTTTCATTCTCTGTTATTTCCCTCCTAATCTCCTTTAACTACTGCTCTGCTCCCCTTAGGGTCCTGCTAGCTTGTCAGACTGAAAAGCTCAAGGTACTTTAATTTCTTTCAAATAGAGCACGTTTCTTTTGCTACTTCACCCATGGCATAACTTGGATGTGTTAGTATGTGACTAAGTTCTTTAGGTGTGTTCCTTAAATCCCTCTTCCCAAAAGACCTGGGAAGGTTAAAGGGAGTAATGAAGAATTTTTGTGTTGCCACCTATTACAATCTGCACTAGTAAAGAGGTGAACGGCATGTGAAATAATCTAGAGTAAATCTCATGAGACAAAGACCAAGTCTTGGTTAGTTCTGCTAATGGAAAACATAAATACTTTAGGGAAACTTTCAGGTTTCTGTCATATGAGTCATCAGTTTTGACAAGCTCTTTGTCTTCCTACCGCACCAGTTCTTTCCTACAATCTTGTAACTTGGGTTCTCTTTCAGTGAGAGTCATATTGCATTGGCCAATGGAGAACCCTGGAAGTTATTCTTGACTTTGTCTTCACTGTTCCTTTTTAACTAACCACCGACTCTTACCAAACACACTGACTAAACAGCCTTTAATCTGTCCACATGCTCCAACCCCAGGCACCTCTGTCCTAGTTTGGATTACCTCTCCCTTCGTTCAGGCCCATTACGCTAGATTGCTCAAACACGGGCTCCTGGCTTTCAGACTCAATTACCCTCAGGCTTACTTGTATGTTTTTCAAGATGCAGTCAATGGATTTTTTTCTAAAATGTAAATCTGATGAAGTCACTCTTCTTTTCCAAACCTTCAATGACTTGCCATTATCCTTATGTTCAACTGAAAACTTAACATGCCTTACAAAATCTTTAAAAATCTGTCTTCTTTCTCCTCCTCCTCTTTCTCTTTTCTAACCCTGTTCTTGTCTCTACTTTCCTAAACAAGCTCTAAACTTCAGATCTACTGGATTTTTAGTTCCATAAAGAAGCCAGTCCTCGGCTGTAAAGTTTTCATGTATAATGCCAGCTCCCTGGAATTCTTCCTTTCCATCCCAGCCCAACCCAATGCCCTGAATGATTCTTCTCATCCATCGCCTTTGGTTTAACTCTGTCCTCACGGGAGTCATTCTCTAACCTATAGATTTTGTTAGTTCCTCTCAAGTGTTTTCCTGTTGTACTTTACTTTTTCCCAAGCCACACTATCATATTGCTTTTCCTCTCCTTTCCACACCCAGTGGAAGAATTTCCTCTTCTTTCACATAAGAAACATAGTCATTGAGTATTAAACCAATATAGAAAGAGTGGAAAAAGTCAACATCACCAATTACCCCAATTCCGTGGAATTATTTTTCTGTGTACATTACATGTAGGCACTATACACTTATTTTTACAACTTTTTCAACTGGATGACTTTTTATAGACATCTTTATATAGATATCGTTGTTTTATTTCAGTGTACACTGGATCATTTATTCCTGTTATTATTTAGGTTGTTTCCATTTTTCGATTATTTTAAAATTATTGTAGTGAATACTCTATCCTCGCACCCACTGCACCTAACCAGTTATTTCTAAAGTATGAATTTATAGAAGTATTTACTTAGCTTTAAATGTTTTATTAGTACGTCTGCAGTACACAGTGATTTTATTCCTCATGGGCATTGGTTCATATACATAACACTTATTTTTTTCATCCCCTTCCCCTCTCACCTACAGGAGTATTTATAAGGTTGGTATCAAATTATCCTCCCTGTCACAATGTTACTGTCATTCCTGGTCTTCAGAATACTTGGGTTTTGCGTGTGTATATGAACAGTAAAGTGCACCATCTTTGTTTATTGGGCACTTTTTTAAAAAATCAACTTTATTAGTTCAATTTTCTACTACGCTGAGTCCTTTTGAATTCTGTGGGAGTAATGTATTTGCTGAGAGTGCTTTGTAAGGAACCGAGGGAAACAAGCCAGAGAAGAAAAGAGGCAAAGATGTAGTTTCAGGAGAAATCCATCTTCAGCCTAATCCCCCGCAGTACTTAAGAGCATAAATTGCATCACAGAGGTCCGAGGCCAGGCTTAATGTCCTGCATCACCAGGTATGAGTCAGCCATAAAGGGAACAAAACTTCCCAGGCATCCCTAAACAAGGCGACTTGTCACCTAGGACAACACTCTGGGAAGAGTGAAGAATCTGGAGGTACTGCGGGCATGTGGCCCTGGGGAAGGGGTCTGCTTTAACACTCATAGCATTCACTATGCTAAGTATTTGCAAAAATAATTTCTTAAATGACAAGGAGGTTAAACCTCTTTGGAATTTACACTGTACATGTACTTTCTAGGTTGGACTTATCTAACAGAACGTATAGAAACAAATCAATCAAACCTTTTGTTTTCCGACTTTATCACACTTAGGTCTGGTCCAATGTTATTATTTTTAAATGCTATTCATTTCGGTGTAGTATTTTACAACTTCAGTTTACATTTAAATCTTTAATTCAGCTAACTTTACTATGCATGTATACTAGGTGGAGATACTGGCCCCTGATTTAGTTTTTTCTCTAAATAATAGCATAATAACTAATATGAGGTAAAACTCATAGCTAAGAATACCAGTTAAGAATTATAGTTAATACTTAGAAGGTACATTCTATATGATTGGCCCTGCTGTAAATAAATCTTCTAGAAGTATTTAACATGTACAATAATGTCACATGTAGGGAGGACAGATGAAGTGAGGTACACAGAAATTATAAACTTTACCTGAGGTTAAAGCTAGTAAATACCAGAAATTTCAGTAAGATTTTAATGTGTATAGTTTGTCTTTAATCTGTATTCAAATGATATGCTGTACCGTGTCTTCCAAATAGGTAACCAGTTGCTCCAATATCACATACTGAACAAGCCATCACTTCTTTACACTGGTCTTTGGAGTGTGATTCTCTTCAGAGAAGTCTTGACAATTTATGACATGGTCATCCTTTAAAATTAATTTTATAGTAGGTTATTATTGCATTTGTATATTTTACAATTGGCTCCCTTGCTAAATTTTTATTAAAGCATTGTTGTAGAAACTAAATTAGTAGCTTATGTTCCAAAAAACTAAATATATTACAAGGAAACTCATTTGCTGCTCACTGGTGACCAATCAGCCATCACAAACGTCTATTTTGAGTAGTGATATAATCATGTATTTATAAAAAGACACAACTGCATACACATACTATACTATAAACTAAGAAGCACCTGTATTTCAAATTGTTTTCCTTTTGCTTGAGTTGTCCAAAACAGTTATACCTGCACATAATTTTACCTCCTTTCTGTAACATGAAAATCCTTAGTAGTAGTTCACAATGGGAACCTGTGTAGTTAATTCATAAAGTGTGAGCATCACAAAAAACTGAACATACACTCCCTTAAACATTTAAGGCCTAAAAAACATTAAGTGTACACTCACATTGCAAATCTTCAAGGACAGGTTAAAGCTTCTTGGTATGCTGATGAAAAATCCCAAAGTTGTTCCCGAGTTCTACTTTCTTTAAAGTAGAAAGAGCCTAAGACTAGTAAAGCAATTTGAATGTAGTTTTACCAGAAAACCCCAAATCTTAGTTGCCCTGCTCACACCTCCTTGGAATTTGAGAGCAGTTATTTGCTTTGCATTGGGTGGGAGACTGAGTACAGCAGACTTTAGTGATGGTACTGAACTAGGTTTGCCCCCTAAACCTTTCCTCTTCTTTAGGGAGTCAGGGAGAGACAGTGTTGAGGAAGGAAGGGAGATTCTTGGTGCTGGGGGACTGTGGGAGTACAGTGATCTCACCCTCCTCCAAGAAGCTGAGAGCCTCTCACTTCCTCATGTTCCTGTTGAGGCTGGTAATCCAGGGAGTTTTCATTCCATGGAGGCCAAGTAGACCATAAGGTCCTTGTTGCTGCAGCTAAACTATCATAAAAGAAAATGAACTTGACACAGTGGATGCTGAAAGCAATGTCAGCCCCAGCACTGAAAGCAGATGAGCAGGTGTCACCATCAGTTACAGGAGATGAGTCAGTCCTCTGTGTAGCTCAGGATGCCTTCTGGTGCTTGACCAACAGCATTCTCAAAACAGCAGGTCAGATCCAGGACTAGTACATTCAGGGTGAGCACAGGGCAGGGCATGCCAGCAAGGTTCCCATTCAGTTGAAAATGATCTTGTGTATGGCCCTAGTTGCAAGACCTTTTTTTTTTTTCTTTCTTTTCTTCAGCTCCACAGCTGTTACGCCAGTTTCTGAGGGGCCATGTAGGTCTTCTAGGTCAATGATGCAGACAGTGGGTTGAGTCTCTGCATGTTAAGGTTGTCATGACCCCATCAAGGAAGCTTAGTAGTAAGAGGCACTGCTGATATTGAGGGAGCTACCATATTTCTTATGGTCCGTACTCTTCACATAGCGACCTCAGAAGGGGGAGATTATGAGCTTTTTGGTTTTTGGTTTGAGTCCTGGCCTTTTTCAAGGTACAGACCCTGGGGGACTCTACAACACATTTAGCTTCAGCACATTCCCCATTTTATGTTGGCAGTCTCTCTACTTGAAGATGGAGATGAGTGTCCCCGATTCTCTTCCCAGCCTTGACAGTGCCACTGAACTTACATGGGTGGAATCATACTAGAACATGTAGATCATACAGCTGAGGTAAGGAAAGGGGCACTGATGGCAAAAATATCTACTCTGCCCGTTAGAAGCAGTCCAGGTGACCAGGCACCTAACATTACCACACCTGTTTCCTCTGATCATCACCATCTCAGAGCCATGGCTGACACTGCACAAGGCACAATTATTTGTTGAATGGGGAGCAGAGACCCAGTGGCTCTTCTTTTTAAACTCAGCTCTTCCAAGCCCTTTTGCAAAGCATACAATCAGACAGTAACTCTTCTTTGACCCTAATAAGTCATCAACTTCTAGTTTTTAAATTAACTTGCAAAATTTACAATATGAAATACAACTGGCATAGATTTCAAATACATACCACTGGCTTTTGGCAAGTTTAGGTAGGGGGGAGGTAGAAAAAAACTGTCACATAAAGAAGTGGAGAACAGCAGCAGTGTCACTGGCATTACAAAGGCCATGGGTAGGCTGATCCATCGAATGGCCAAGGGATATAATCCTAGATCACGCTTAACCACTTAACAGTTTACCCCAAATGTCACTTGGGCAATGGGTTTGTTTATGTGACTATCCTTTTCTGGTTGGTTTCATTTCAACCAGCTGATTCTTACATAAACTTTATGAAACTGTCTTATATTTCCTATTATTTTATAAAACAATGAAAAATATACAGGTTTTGGCCATCCTGTATTTAAATAACTGGATTGATAAATGCTTAATATGTGCCTATCTCTATACATACACATATATTTACATATATAAATGTATGCTTATACAATAATCTTGTATTTGCCCAGGGTTTTCACTATTATTTACAAATCAGGAAAGAATTTCAAATTTTTTCAGATGTATTTTTTTGGTATTTATCAGAAGATTCTGATTTTTTATCTGATGTATTAAAATGATATGAAGAATTGAAGTATCCTAAGATTCAGAACTGAAATGTCTTTACATTCCTGGAGTGAGTCGCACGTGGGCATACTATCTTAAGGTTTCTCTTTACTATTATTTTACATAGGCATCTACATCCATGTAGACTGAAATACAGCCTTCAAGACAGTAACCGCTTTGAACCTTATAACAGCCTTTTTTATTAAAATTTTTTCTGATTCAGTTATACCTCTCACTATACTCTATTGTGCTTTGCAGTCCTTACACCAATGTAGCATTAATGCAGATATTTGCAAAAAAAGACTGCTTCTACTTAACATGAACTTGTTATTAAAAATAAATTATTCCTGAAGTTTTTGAGACAAAAAACATGTTAAATGGAGTTAACGGGAAAATCACAACTAGGTTTTCTTCCAACTAAAGGGTAGAGATCTATTTCAAGTACATCACAAAGGCAAAAATATGGAATGGGACCAAGGTAATTTTATGTACACATTTCCTCACCTACAAATTTTATAGACATTTTTAAAGAAAGAACTCTGATATAAAGAATTCTGAATCCAAAGGTGATCAAAATATGTAGTAAATATTTAAGTTTTAAGAAATTACAGTAAAAGACAAAGACAGATTGCTATTAAACCCTTTCAAACTACTCTTTCTCAGTTCAAATACACTGAAGCCCACAGTTCTTGCCCGCTTTCTGAGATAGTTCTGCAAGTCCTCTTTCACGTCTCTATGAATGTGAGCAAAAATAAGGCAGCAAAAGCAACACAATTAAAGACATTCACAGAGAGGGGCCCAGAACTGCTTCAGGAAGCAGCAAGAACGACGGGACAAGTGTGTGTGAAGTGAAGGGGTTATTTTGAGGGGATAAGTGGTAATGTGTCTTTTTTGAATTAAAGTTTTAAAAATCTAAACATTCCTTATATTTTTGAGAGCATCTCATAAGTGAGAGATGCTTGAAATGACAGATCAATTAAAAGTCATCCCTTTAATATGCTTAGTTCTCAAAGCAACCACTTTAGCAATATTGTAAAATAATAAGCCATGTATATCAAATAGAAAAGCATTAGTTTTTAAATGAGCAAGGAAGTTTTAGTCTTAAAACATTCATCATTTACACAAAGGATAAACTAATCTTTCTCTTAAAAAACATCTAAATTCATTAGCCGGTGGTCTTTTTGAAAAGTGCTTTAGTACGTTTTACTTATTTTAGTGGTTTAAATATGAAACCTCACAAAAAAAGTTTGTTTTGTGGCTGAAGTATAAACGCAGTGCTAACGAAGAGTGGCTCACTCTCTTTAGCCTTCACATTTAGCTTTTTTACAAGCTGGAAGAGAATCGTCATCCCCTTCTGATGGCCGAGGTTTCTTGACTGTAGAAATAATTCCAAAAGCAGTTCTTCTAGTTTCTGTAAAATAAGAGAAGCCACGGTGTGTGAAATAAGACACAATTTAAACACAGGTAGTATAACAAGTACTTCTTTGGCTCATGATGCTAGCAAATAGAAACTACAGCGAACTGCTATGGCTGCTGAAGCCAATTATAAGTCATCACCTTTCCCCCAATATAAACTAAGGGGTGTGGTTGTCTGTGTACCCATGTCTTCCTCACTAGATTATCAATGCACATGTGAACAATCAATAGTATTGTCTATATCCAACAATAGCCTGGGTATAACAGATATCCAATAAATGCTTAAGTGAATGAACAAAATCAAAATCACACATTTATTGGTCCTTTATATATTGCTGATGATGGACAAAAAGAAATGGGGATTATATTACATAAATAGATCAAGCCGGCAGCAGAGTTCAGTTTAAGTTTAGTCAACTTCTGCTGAAAACTTAATAGGCCAGGCACTGTCATTTATAGAGCTACAAAGATGCCAAAGACACAACGTGTTAAGCACATTAAGAACAAACAATAGGAACGGAGGCACCCGGGAGAATTTTCTGCCTGGATGAACCCATGAAGCATCCTAAAGAAGCAACACTACAAGAAATAGAGAAAAGGAAAAAAAAGGAGAGAAGGGTAGGAACAACCTGGGCGATATGAAGAAGCATGAAAAACTATGGGGAAATAAGGCGAGAGGTGGTTTAGGAAAGGTCACAGTGTCATGTAGAGATTTTAAACTGTTCTTAGGAAATGGAAATAAGACTATGGAGGGGCGACTCATTAGTTACAAAGGAGGTAAACTTTAACTGATGAGCAGAAATTGGTTAAGAATTATTTCCTGAATCATAAAAGTCAACTCTAAAGAGGCGAACATTACTTCCAAATTTACCAGGATTAATTTACCAAGTCTATTTAATCCTTGCCAGTTCTTTTTTTTTTAATTTACAAAAGACAAAACAGACTTCAAGTTTTAAAATACCAACATGAGAGACCTTCTAAATATAAACAGTCAATAATTTATATTTCATCAAATGAGGTGTTGCATGTATAGTTATATTAGTCTGATTCTAAGTAACAGTCTAAAAATTGGTGAATAAAAATAAGAACTTGTTCAATGAATATATAAACTGTAAAACACAGCACTTTGCATATTACTTTCAAAGTTATTTTAGTGAAGCTGGACATGCAGGGAGCCTGCAGTCACAGCACTATGGGAGGAGAGGCAGGAGAGTGCTAAGTTCCAGCCCAGCCTGGAGGAACTTAGCAATTTAGTGAGGCTGTCTTTAAAAAAAAAATAAACAACAACAACAAACAAGTCTGAGTATTTAATTCAGTGAGAAAGCCCTGGGTTAAATTCCCAGTATGACATTTAAAAAAAAGTTCCATCTCAGAAATATTCTATTTTTATTTTATTACATAAATATTTTCTTCTTAATCTGACAGTGCAAGCAAGACTTTCTCAGTTATCAGTTGAAGAAGCTTTTCTATTGTCTTTTAAAAATAAATTTATTTTTTGTAATAGCAAGGTTACATTTTTGTGGAGTATGTTTATAATTTGTTTTGACATATGTATTTCTTTGATCATCTTGCCAAGGAAAATATACACTTAGCTCTAAAGGAATTATTTATAGGAGTGCTATTTAGTTCACAAGGAGTTAAAGCAGGCATGCCCGACAGGTCCATTTCAGCCTAGTGGCTGCTTGAGCCCATCCACTTCATCATAGTCTTGATGTGTCTGACCCTGAACCTCTTTCCTCACAACATTCTCAGAATTGACTCCATTAATTTCCTGGAAACTCAAGAGAACTTGTTTTAATCTGATTACCAGTGGCAAGCCTCCTAATGCTGAAAGGCTACATCCCCAAATTATTCTGTTTGGCAGGTAACCATTCCTGCACTGTTCTGCACAATTCCTCCCCTGGTGAGGTTTCAAGACCCTCTAAAAACCTATTAACCATCTAGTGCAACAACTATCTAACCAATAGTGCTCTGCTGCAATGCTGCCCTTAGATGTGGCACTCAGAATGATACAGATGCCACCTGAGACTTTATCTCTAAGGGTCTAGTAATGAAACTGAGTA
Source organism: Hydrochoerus hydrochaeris (assembly GCA_004027455.1). NCBI lineage: Eukaryota > Metazoa > Chordata > Mammalia > Rodentia > Hydrochaeridae > Hydrochoerus > Hydrochoerus hydrochaeris. Next base: position 77,525 of record PVLA01008315.1, read on the forward strand.
TCTTTACCTGAGAGTCCCCCTTTCAATGTAATCTATGTGTAACAATCTTAAAGCACAATAGTGTCTGCTTCACGCTGATCCCAATATCATCTAAAACCAGGGTAACTGTAATTTATAATCTAACTATAATTTATCCTACTTTTAAGTGAACATACATAGTAATAACCACACAGAAACAGCCAATATAAACCAATGCTGTTCTGAGTACATACACTGCCTGGAAGGCAATGCCACATAAAGCAGCCAGTCTGCTTTTAGTTTAGAGTCTAGAAAAGCCTGGCTTTAAATATCATATATCGAACAGCTGAGTCTTTTGAAGTCAAATGGTAGAATTTCAATTTCTTATTTCCCCTTATTTTACTCTTCCATGTATTTTCCATTTTATAGTCTATTTTAGAATACCAGCTGTTATTCAAAAACTTGACAATTCTTTGCATTTATTTAAGAGACAAAAATAACAGAAGTGCTTCCAAAGTGTGAAACTATTCCCTAATTTCAAAAAAATCTTGGTTAAAAATCTCAACTTATTTGATCTAGGGCTCATGTGATGGATCTAAGCTATGCAACTCAACAAGCTCAAAAATGTTCAAAGTAAACGTAAAAATCACCAAATTTATGGCAAGCCAATACAAAGAGTTTTCTAAAGTGGAAATCCAGTCAGATTATAAAATCCAGACAGAACACACGGACTTTCAATAACTTATTTATTCGTATGACAATTTACATGTAACAGTCTACTCTGACATTTAAATTTATCCAGATGTTATCAACTAAGTTCCCTCTTAACCACTGTAACTAGTCCAAAACATTATGAAGAAAATGAAGACAATGATGAGTCAGAAGTGTAAGGTGTGTTAGTAAAATTTCATTTCCTTTCCCAAGGTTTTGAAATACCAAAAACTTCTTGTTCATTTTTATCATTTGATGAATAACAAACTCAGTGGGTTCCAGTAGTGGAATGAAAGTGATAGGTACATACATATACATAAATAAAATGTAAATAAAACATAAGTATGTATGTTATTATCCAAGGAAAAATGAAAACAGAAGAAATGCAAAAGTCAGTCTAAATTTTGTTAGTTGGGTTTTAAAAAAAGGAGATTTTACAAATAAATGGTTGAATGTGTTTCTAATGTATCAGATGATTCTTTGCAGGGGTGCTTGTGTGTAGCCTGAAAGAGTACATTCAACACTTACTTCTTGAATTCAAACTACATTCACTCCATATCCCCTAGAAGCCATGCCTAAAGTGAGGATGAGAAAGCACTGGTGGGTGTGGTTAGAACAGGCTGAGGAAGAACTTAAAGGAACTCTCCAGTCAGGGTAAGAAAAGTGGATATAGCTCAATAATTTGATACAAATGACAGGTCTCAAACAACCATTCGGTATTTACTGCTGGAAATCACTCACCTCCATGGAGAAATACGGCTCGGCAGTTAGTGGACACTGCAGCTTTGGCATCACTTTCAGACAGCCCAAACAGCAGCCCTCTGGGGGGTCGTCAAGATTTCAATCAGAGCCAGCCAAGAGACTAGTGCAACAGAAAATGGCAGCTCACCAGCTCACACTGATAGACCAGCTAATTCTACAGCGCTTGGCCCAACTAAAACCTACACCTGAGAGGACACTCATTTAACTCTAAGCTTGCATCAGACAGAATTACTGGCTCCCCATTTTCTATCTACTACTTAATCTACAAGGCAAAAAGATGAAGCTTAATGTAAAATCTGTTTTTGAAGCTATTAATTGGTAAACATACAGTAAAAGGCTGTGAAAAATATCCCATTAATTTCTAATACCACTTCAAATTCCCAATTTTCTAAAAGAAAATTTCAACAACTTCTTAGAAAAGGATACAAGTTTGCCACATCATATGGTCCTCTTATTTCCAAAGGCTAAAATAAAACACACAGAAAATAGATATGAGAAGTTATTCATAGCATTTCAGTGATTTTATTTGCAATAAATTATAGAACACTTATGATTTCAAAAAGAAATCAACTGCATAAATTTAAATAATAATTTTGATAGGTTTCCTAGATTTTTTAAATATAAATGAAGCTTGAAACTTTCTGTAACATCAAAAACAAAAAACTATATAAACAAAACTTCAAGCACAAAATAAAAGTACATAAACTTTATGTTTCAGCAATAACTGTGAACAAATGAAGTTAAAATAGAAATCATGAAGTTCACTATTTTAATTTCTCCCCTAGGAATATAGCAGTTTTATACCTAGAAAAGCAAAACTGAAATACTTTATGCTGGACTTACCCTTTCTGCAGCACTAGATATAATCACATTCTATAAAACAGAAAGTGATCAATGTTAACCTTAGACAAAAAGAAGACACTTATAATACAAATAACTAGTAACCACATTTTAATATTTAAGGTTCAAATATCAACTTCTTTTAAAGATAAGGTAAGTAATTAAAGTTAAAAATTGAGATCATATGTCTAACTGAAGGCAGTCTATAAAAAAGAATAGAGAAGCCTTTCCAGATAGATTTTATTAAAGATGAATTAACTTTAAAAACTAGTTTAAAATCCAACTCATTGTTAGCAAACAACTGTTACCTAGACTATTCTTTTCAGAGTGGTAAACTGCAAATTTCTTGTCAAAAGATAAAGGCTTTTAACACATTTCCCCCTCTTATATTATTCCTCCCAAGATATTTTTCTCTTTAAAATGTGCAGAGCTCACTGAAATGGGAAAATTTATCTTTGTGCCTTGAGAATTTTCTCCTTTAAGGTACTCAGTTTATAATTCCAGAGTATTAATAATAATAAACTGCCAGCTGTGCAAAATGTCCTAAAATTATTGGACTATACCTTTCCTTTGCAGATCTGCATCAAATTGAGGGCATTGGAAATTGTGTACCTTCTTATTGTGGAGTCTTTGATAGCAGGGCTATAGACAAGTTCAAAGCCCAGACCTCGGTCAATTGCCTTCACAGAAAAGAAAAGAAACATTGCAAGGATAAATGCTTACTGTCCTACTTAATCTTCACTGAAGTCCCCCTCACCCCCTCTTCGTTTCCTACCACTAGTCTGCTATACCTCAAGGTACAGCTTTAAACAAATTCAGATTCACACCTAAACAGTACCATCTACAAGGAGAAGAAGACAGATCTGTGGCTCTGTTTGACTGATGGAATTGATTTTAGCGGAGAGGAAGTTAACTTTATGAAAAGACTCATGGAGAGGCTATGGAGAGCCAAGCCCGAGGGTGATGGCAGAAGCACACTACTCTGAACTACCAAAAAGAGAGAGAGCTGGGCGCTCCCTATTTAACATAAACCATGTATAAGCTGAAAGTCCAGTAATTTAACTTAAGAATGAAGAAAAAGACAAAGAAATGAAGAAAGAACAGGGGTGGGAAGAGCTCTCAGGCAAGTTACTTATTACCCTGTGTTGAATCAGAGAATAACAGCAAGGTTAATTGAGTCGTGTGTGCTAGGTACTGAGCAGAGTCTTGCATCTGTATTTAACCCACACGGTACCTTTATAAAAACTGTGACATACTGTTCTTTCTTCTTCAGTAATAAAGCACTTGATTTTCATAAGGGCTTACAGTTGCTTGGCAAAAAAGAGAAGTCTGGGTCCTTGAAAATTTTGCCCAGCTTACTATAAAAGCTCAGCCTTTCTACATGAGGGGAAAAAAGGACCTTTTTCATTTAAAGTACTCTCAGTACATCAAGATCCACTTGTCAGAAAACCTGCAGGAATGGCAATGTGAAAATCAACCACTGTGGTATGTAGCTTTCTTGATGAGCTGAGGTAGTTTTTAAGCTCATTATGTGTAAAGGCTGGGATCATTCCTCTTTCCTGAGAGCTTACACTCTAGAGAGGGAGACCACCAAGCAGATAAATATGTAAAACTTCAACAGCAATAGAATTAGATGCTATCAAGGAGAAGTTTGAGAGGCAGTGAGAAGTAATTAAACATAATTAAACCTAATAACAAAGGGAAACATCTGAAGAATTTTTAAGAGAGAGGTGATAGATGACTGCAACAGTCTTTTGAATGGACAGAGGAGGGCACAGTCAGACAGGATGGTTCAGGTTTCTGGCTGCTAAACGAGTTTTGATTACCCAGGAGTTGGGAATGGTTCACTAGAGGTATACTCCTGAGTGTTTACAGGGAATGAAGGTTTTCTTCCCGAATCGGAAGTCTGCCTTGATTTAATTAAGGTGGGCACTGAAGACCCTTTCACTTTTCCTTGTGAAATACAGATTTCCTTTCTGTTCTTGTCTTCCTTTCCCTTGTCTTGCTCTCAACTGTCCTGTGGACTTAAAGCTCTTGACTTTAGATTTTCCTATGCAGCTGATACTAGTTTAGTTGGAACTTAAACGTAATTTCACATACTGCAACCCTTCCTCTCCTGTTCTGACACCTTTTTCCCACCTCTAACTCTTTGGCCTGTGTGCATATACTTTTGGTGCATATACTATGGTTAAATGTATTACTCATTCCCCTGTCTAGCTTATACATTTTTTAGAGCTGGTATCACAATACCTTTGTAACACACAACTGACTTTTATCCGAAGTTTTAGGTATAAAAATACATCCATTGTGAGTGAATGAAGAGCAGATTATGGAAAGAGGTAATGTCACTATGGATTATCCATCATAAAAAGAACCAGGATTAACCTGTGTAACTAAAATCGAGATAAATAACACCCTTACTGGCCACATGAGCAACTATCTCTGTGTCTATTTCTTTCACTAAAACTACTAAGTGGCCAAACAAGGCTGATATATTTCTTTTCCTCGCCTTTCTAGTTATAAAACTGAAACACGAGGCAGTTGAAGGGTGAAGAGGGGACCTGAGTAACACAGAGCTGGACGACCAGCTCCCAGCAGACTCCTACATGGCTGATCCTAAATTTCTAAACCCTTGTGGGACTTAGAAAAATAAAAACTCTTTCTGTGGAGGAGAAAAAAACCATATAATTATCAGCTTAATTTTCTAACTAACCATTTTGATCTTGGTATGCTAATCAAATTCACTTCAAACTAAAAAAAAAAAAGTCACTTCAAACTGCCAAGAAAACTCTTGAAAAAGAAACTAAAGATAATGTGCTACTAAAGGCTTTAAACAATTTTTTCATAATATCTATTTTCAACTTTTAGATGGATAAAATGAAGACTCATTACCTGGTTCTAAGACCCCTTCAACGTAAATTGCTGTAAGGTCATCAAATGATTATTTGCATCAGCCTCTTCACAAAGCATGACAGTGCCGCCTGATGAGCTTTTGTTCATATGTTTGACCAAATAGGAGATGATCAGATTTCTTTACTAATGAGAAATAATACTCATAAAGATTTACTAAGGGCAAGTTTATGATATGAGTCTAGAGATAATGGTAATAAAATTCCAAATCATAAGAACTTAAGCAAACCTTTAGAGAAAGAAGAAAATAGGGAGTTGGCTACTAGGCCAATATTCTTAGTCCCTGCTAACTTGATAAAAATTAGAACTTTAATTAAATTCAAAAGGATGGCAATCTTTCAGTGTATCATTATTTAAGACAGGTAACCTGCTCACATACTCAACAATCAAAGTAATATAAGAAAACAATAAAAAGTCTTAAATAGCACCTGTTTCCAACTGTACTATCCTTATCACCGTCCTTATCATTGCTTTGATAAATTTATCTTTTTCCAGATTTTCATGCAAATGTAATTATGATTATTTTTTTCTTTTCTTACTCAAAATGTAGCCTGCTCCATTCTTGTCCTGACATGAAAGCTTTTCCTTGTCAACTCAATTTCCTCATTCTATTATGGCTGCATAGTACTACCTGCAGACTTGGGTTGTTTTAATGTATCTGTAGAACAGACAGTAAAGTGGGTATTAGGAGCTAAACTGTGTCCCCATTCATATAAGATATTTGCATTCCTAACCCTCAGTACCTCAAAATGTAATCTTATTTGGAAACTTGGTTATTGTAGATAATAATTAAGATAAGGTCATACTGGAAGGGGTAAGTTCCTAATCCAATATAGCTTACATTCTTGTAAGAAGACTATAATGAAGACAGAGACCCACAGGAAGATACGCTGTGAAGTCAAAGGCAGAAACAGGAGATAATGTGACTGCAAGCCAAGGACTGACCAAGATTGCTGGTAAATCAGCAGAAGGAAGTATGGAAGGGCTGCCTTTCAGGTGTCAGAGAGCAGGACCCGGGTGATAATCCTGATTTCAGACTTGTAAGTTCCAGAGCTGTGAGAGAATGTATTTGTTATTTTAAGCTGTTTATAGTACTTCATTATGGTACACCTAGGAATTAATGTACTAGGTTAAAGGGTAAATGTATTTATTTCAGCAGTTGTCAAACTACCCAAGCCCCATAAGAATTGTTCCAATTTATATTGTTGTATCCAAACACCTGGCTTCGCAGAGCCTTAAAATGGAGTGTAACATCGATCTGACAGTGATTTTAATGTGAGTTTCTCTTATTATGAATTTAAGCATTTTTTCATGTTTAAGGACAATTTGAACTTTTTATGAATTGTCTTAATATTTTTAATTTATTTCTGTATTGTTCACCTTTTTTCTTTTTAAATTATTAATTTCTAGGAGTGCCTCATATCTTAAGAGGTTTATCCTTTGTCTATGAATGAAAATAATTCCACCAGTTTTTACCTTTGTTTCTGGTGATTTTCTTTTTTTTTTTAATCTACTTGCCTTGTTCGCCAGCACTGATGTAAGCAATGGGTAGGTAAAGTACTTAACACATTCAGGTCTACAGTACGTGCTAAACTTTATAGAGTATTCATTCCTAAATCAAGAATATACAGCATGGTTCCTGGAACTATTCCATTGTTTACGACACTACACACTAGACATTTCTCAGTATGGACCAACTAGATTATAAAAATAGAAATGGCTTATGGTTAAAAGAAAAACTAAGGCGAAAACTTCAGAAAGTGTAAAATAAATGTTCACCAAAAATAACTCAAACTTGAAGGCACTAACACTGAATAACAGTAACATTCAAAAAAATCAAGAGAGGTGAAGGTACGTGCCACTTTAAATAAAATTCTTCTCAAAACATGAATGTATGAAGTTCATGTTTTAAAATGTGAAATTATTCTGTGCCTAAGAAGAATTCTGCTGTAAAGCTTTAATAGCACCTCCCAGTAAGGAATGACAGTGGCCCTGGAAGCAAGGCCTGAGTACAAACCCTTAGCCAGCTCTTTGACAGATGTTTAACCGTGAACCCCAACTGTCCCCAGACTCATGTCCATTACCTCCATGGGGATATTAACAACCACTGCCCCCCAAAGACACTGGGCCATGATATGTGAGAAGATGTATAAGCTATAAAATGCCGGAGATTAAGAAGGCAGTTGATAATCCAGTAAGAGTACTTTAACCCAATTCTTAAAACACACTTATCACAGATAAGAGTTACGATTATCATACAAATTACTTAAGAGTCCAGAAGAGGGGCTGGGTTATTTAGCTCAGTGGCTTAAGCACCTGCCTTGCAAGCACAAGGTTGTGAGTTCGATCCCCAGTACAAAAAAAAAAAAAAAATTCCAAAAGAGGTTCGTAGATTTTAGTGGATACTTCCTAACTGAAATTATGGATCCCTGAACATGTGGTGAAGATAACAAAGGGGTTGAGTCCTGTCAAGTATAAAAATGGAGTGCTTTGGTTCAGACACTGTTAGCTCCAGCTTCTGGGCTCTCGGCAGTCCCAGCCTTCTGTCTATAAGTCTCACGTAGCTTCTGGCCTGCAGGTAAAAATTCTAATAAATTACTTACTCTAATAGTCTTGCTTTTCACCACCACAAAATAAAAAGGATGTAAGGCCTAACCAAATTAAGATTCGTGCTATTTTCTCATGAACTCAATTAAGTGATCCTTATTAAGTTAACTTATCAGCTTTTCATGGCTAAAGACAAATTTATTCTCTAAGCCATGGGCACATGCATATAAGGATCAAGACTCATCGCTGAACTGTTGCCCGTACTCACTGCTGGATCTCTGCCTTCACAGGAATACATTTCCAACAGCCCATATCAGCATTCGGTACTCTGATGCAAACAAACAAATGCATCTATAGAATAATTATAATCATCCTAAACAAAAAGTCAGACACCTGTATGTTTCCAGCTTTCTCTCTTAAATGAAAAAAATCACTGAAGAAATTAACCACGGGGACTTTTCTGCTTCCTGGACAATTCACACTGTACTCTACTTCTATGCTAGATGATGACAGTCTTAGTTACATTTTCTTGTTGCTGAGGCAAAATAACCAACACCCAAAGTGAAAGGAGGAAAGTTTTATTTAGCTCACAGTTTTAAGGTTTCAGGCAGGGTGGAACAGCAGAGGGGCATTGCAGAGAAACAGTTCATGGTGGGTAGAAAGCAAGCAAGGGACAAGATAAGTCTCTTTATGTCCCTTATGTTGTATCCAGGTTCCTGGGACTAGACTGATACCAAACCAATCAGTGGACTAAGTGATCATCACCCTTCCTTAACCCTAACACTGCACTGTGAACCAATCTCACACGCTGGATTCAGCCACCTCTGAAAAAGCCCCACCTAGGACCACATGAGGCTTTGGGTGGGTCATCTAAACACAAGGCACAACATTAGGTATTATCTGATAGGCAACTAATCAAACCATCCTAATACTTTACCTGAAGAGCTGACTTCTTACTAAGCCTCATTTCCCCACATTTGATATGTGAGCTGGTGAGTACAGATCTTCAACTTAAAAAGGTGAAAGTGTAGGGATTTTTTGTGCTTATTCATTCACAAGGACTGGTACTAACATGGGAAGCCAATGATTTGAGTTTAGTCAACACAGTATTGTTATAGGCTCAGTACTAGTCTCAGTATTTACCAGAAAGGAGCTGTTTAATAACAGTTTTTTCCTTTAAATATATGGCTATACATTTTTGATGCTTTTCAAGTACAATTTCTGTAGCATATTTTTAGGGGTAGAATATGAGTTGATTTAAAATTTTCCACATGAAACAGATCCATATTCTCCCCTCATTTTCTCCCCACCAATACTCAGCATCATGCCAATCAGCAGAAAAGTAAAGCAAAAATTGAGGAAGTTACAAGTCTACAGAGACAAAGAATAACGGAGTCATTCACCTTGGAAAACAAAAACCTAATACTCCAATTCTGACAGGATTAGTTAATTTGGACTATATTTGCTTAACCTTTTCTTGCACAGTAGTTTTTGAGAAGGAGATTTGAGTTTTGGAAACTACTCTTAAAATAGTTTTCTTACAATCTAGCTGGGAAAATAGTTAACAGCTACCAAAAGTAATTACTGGTGTGAAATACTATCACCTTTATAATGGAAATGGAAGGGGACTGAGGCTTGGAAGGCAATGTGAAAGATGAAAGATAAAAGGGAAAACAAGACAAAACTACTAAGGAGGAAAATTCTACAGCAAGTGGACCAAAAAGTTCCCTGAACACATGGGCACTCTATTAGGGTGTTAGAGCACTCCTGGGCTTTTGTGTGAGCAGCCATGCTTCAGTGCAGGTTATAATGTTACACAGAGCACGCCCAGGTGATGCCAGGTCCTTCCTGCCCTCCCTGAGGATGTTGTCCCCCAGGACCCTGTAGTATTTTTTCTTTCCTTTTCCATCTTTTTTTTTTTTACTGCTCTATCCCTTTAATGTTCAGGCTGAGTACTCATCATTAATAGTTACTCTCTTAAGAAATATCCTTAAGTTTTAATTTCTAAAATCTTTTTAAAAAATCTCATTAATCAGGGGCTGGGGATGTAGCTCAGCAGCATAAGTGCCTGCCTTGCAAGTGTGTGAGTTTGATCCCCGGTACAAAAAAAAACCAAACCAAAACAAAACAAAAAACACCCATAGAAAAATCTTAGTAATGAACTAAATACTTTGTTATTTCAGGTGGGGTCTCCCTAATTGCACATGCTGGCCTCAAACACTTGGGTTCAAGCAATCCTCAGCCCCCCAGCTACTAGAACTACAGCCACCCACTACTGTTATCAGCTTGGATACTTTTTACATTTTTTTTCTCACTTTAGTTGACTTACAAAAAATAAAACCATCTTTTCTGAAACTGTTCCCTACTCATTTTTTCTTCCCTGTAAGAACACTGGTTTCTTTTGCTCTTTTCCAATTTGATAGTTTCTAATTTTGCAAGTTTCTACAGACTCAAATACAGTCTGGAAATCATAATACTTACCACATTAACAGGGGGTCTTTTAAAGTAAAATGGCAGTTTCTCTGTTACAGTAATGCAGACTAAATCCACATCTAAATGTGTGCAAGCAACCTGTCAAGGCAAAGAAAAAAGAAGGTAAGGCTAACTGGGAAATGGGCACAGAAAGAATGAGTCAAACCTGATATAAAGAGGCATAGCTAGCTAGGAGTGGCTCATTCCACAGGTCTCAGGATGCTCTATATTGAAATACACCCAACCTGCTGCAAAGCCAACTGTTAGCTGCTCCTTCAGGACTGGTTCACACGGGCTAACTGTGCACCACCTGAAGCAGAGAGGCAAATCCACAGACTTCCCCAGAGCTCAGGGCCTGGAGACCCTCTGCTTCATAGTCTCCCACCGAGGGAGGTTTGCTGAGTGAGGCTCAATACGCAGATGTTACTTCAGACTGTTTCAGAAAGAAGATACTGAAGGTTGGGAAATTCAGGGAAGCAACTGGCCAAAAGGAAGATATTCAGTATCCATTTGTCCCACAAACTATGTGCCAACTACCTCTGTGTCAAGAACTGCCCCAGGGTTATGGTTCCAATCAGTCTACTGGAACTTTAACATGGCATTACTGAGATGATCTTGTGCAACTACTAATAGAAACAGTGCACATAAATGACTAGATTAGAACTATCATAAATTAAGTAAAATAACTTTTTCCAACTTTAATTTTCCTTTATTTTAACTTCTGTTGTTGTGATCAACACTGCATTTAGGTCTAAAAGAGATCTGAAACTACTTACAAAAACCATATGCAAAATAAAACACAAGGATATCACGTCAAATGGAAAATCAAGGAAGGAAAATAAAGTTGGAGAAAGGTTTCTAGTGAGCAGTATAAGCCAGAAAACACCTACAAGATGCCTACCTGACTCTGATTTTGCCATTATTTGATTTTTAAAGTTTGATTTATGGAGATAAAAAGAATTGACTGTCTTAAAAATAAGTCTATTGACAGTGGTGTTATGAACAGGACTGACAAATTTAAACTGCCCAGGTAGCTGTGCTGACAAAGGACAAACAGCATGAACCACTGGGAAAGGGTAGAGTAAGGAAGAAGGGGAGGGGAGGAGCAGTAGCTCCCTGCAGACTGGCACTGAACAAGGCCGACAGACATAGCACACATCACTTTGTTTCTTCAAAATCCCTGCTGTAGTCTCTCCCTCTCCCACCCCAGGGCTCTAGGAAGCAACTAGTGGTCAGAGGCTGCCTTGCTTTAAGACATGCATAGTGACTCAGTAAGCCTGGGAAGCAATGCTGACCTGCCAGAAACACTTGGCTCATAAAGTATCTGCCCCACCCCAACTGTTCCAGCTGTCCAATTCACAGAAGACTCACTGAAAATTTAGTAAGAATAAATGAAAAAATGTTCTGAAAGAGTTCAGCTTCTATTTCTCTTTTTTTTTTAACTATCAGACTGGCAAAATCAAAATGTTCATATTACAATGCTGACGTAAGAATAAACAGGCACAGTAAAGGGTGTCAAAAAGTACCTATGCAACAGCTATTAAATATTTAAATGCACAGACTAGCAACTACATTTATAAGAATGTATTTTACAGACATCTTGAAATATATGCTATAGCTATATACTTTATTTGGATTAAGGACAATAGTATATAAGTTACTGTAATACCAATCACAAAAGAGCAGACACAATTAAACATCCCTTAATTTTACATAAATATGACCCATTTATAGTACAGAGTGTGTCAACTCCTTAAAGGGGATGAGGTTCACTTCTCATTGATATTATGGAATATTCTCCAACATATACTGGAAGGTAAAGAAAAACATGGTGTTAGACAAGAAGAAAGAGACAGGGAGTGGAAAATCAAAGAAAGAAAAACTAGGTGAAAAATATTTCTGAAAGATACACAAGAATGTTGCAGTAGTTGTTGCCTCTGGAAAAAATGGAAGAGATTATAAAAAAATTTTTTTCTAGTTACACAGTAAATTCCTTATGGCTTCCTCTGATACTTTATATTTAAATGTTCCAAACTGAACTCTTCTGTTATTTAGTTTTTTATTAACCTAAATGTTCAATTGGTAATTTTTTTTTTTTTTTTTTAATACTGGGAATCAAACTCAGGACCTTGCCGGAGTCCAGCTGTGGCAGGGATAGGGTTTCCTAAAGGTGGACAGGGAGTCGGCGAGTGAGAGACAGAAGACACTGCACACCAGTCTGTGAATGAATCTGAATCCGCTTTATTTTTTAGAAGCTGGAATATATATTTGCTAACCTTGGCAGCAACCCCCAGCCCCAAGCAGGAAGCGCCCCAGGCTTAGGGCCAGGCAGGGACAAGCCTAAACAATAGGTTTCGATTAACCTCAACCCCAAGCAGGAAGCGCCCCAGGCTCAGGGCAATAGGTATCAATTAACATCTCAATCTTGTTACTTAGTTAGCTTGGGAAATGTAAGCCGATGCACCTGGATGCCTGCAGGAGGAAGAGATGTGTGAGACTATCATGCTGCTCCCTACATTGTTTCCCTTATCACTTATGGGAGTGGCAGTCCCTGTGAGGACAGCGCCTGTCTTAGGTCAAGGA
>PVLA01008316.1:0-45359 GCA_004027455.1 Hydrochoerus hydrochaeris
CAGTTTACTGCCTTCAGGTCCAGGACTGCAACTCCTGGGAGAATTTGTAATCTACCACTCTGTCCCCTGGTTTTCAGGTCTCTCTCTCTCCCTCTCTCACATCTGTTGGTCCTGCTATTGTGAAGCACCCTTCAGTAATACAAAGGCAGATACTGATCCATCCCAGAAGCCCTGAGACACAATACACAGACAATGGCCAGACTATTTGTAATAGCTTAATCTGGCAAGTAACCTCTACATCCATCAGCAGATGAATAAAGAAAAATGTGGTATTGCCACACCATGGAGTTCTACTCCGCCAGGGAAAAGGGCACACAAGTCATTCGTAGGAAAATGGGTGTAACCTGAACCCACAGTGTCAGTGAAGTGATCAGACACACAGTTGGTGTTGGAGCCCTTGAAGCTGAACACATGTGCGGGGCTGTGGCGTGGCCCAGGCGTGGCTGCACTGAGACGCAGGAGACACCTCAGGGGGCAAGATAGGCCCAGCTGCGGCCACCTGGAGACTTTCCGGATAGTTTTCCTTAGTTAGCATCATTTGTTGCTCTGAGAGGTCCTTGAGTCCCTCCCAAGATCCCACTCAGGTTTCCTCCATTGTCCACTCAACTGCTTGCTTGTTCTGATTAAATACGGGCTGCCCAGGGCCAGTCGGTCAGCTGCTAGCAGAATTATGAGGTCTGCCAAGGATTGCACCCCTCCTGAGCCCTAAAGACCATTCTGTGTGTCTCATCCCTTTGAGCCTTCACCATGCACCGTCCAGGGGGTTGGCAATCTAGGCACAGACCCCAACAAGTTTAAATGCTGCATAGTTTAAAATACATGTATATATGGCATAGTTTTTCTTATATAAAAACCCCAAAGTGCAAATAAATATTGAAGCAAAATAAAAGACACATGGGAAATTAAGGAGATAGATCTCTTGCGAAGGGGAAAGGAATCAAAGAGGAAGGGGAGGGGGAGGGCCTGAGAAAGCATTGTGGTAATGTAGTGTGCAGGACCAGCTCCCCACAAGGAAGGCGATCCTCATGTACTACACGCGTGGACTCGTAAAAAGTAAAATTAGAAAACAACAGGACAACAAACGTGGACCCGCCTGCGTGAAAAACCTATGCCGTTATCTACAAAGACCCAGAAAGTCAGCCTGCTGTTAGTCGGGTTCGGAGGCTGGATGGGGTCTCCAGTGACAGCCCAGAAGGCTAAGTGATAACTCACATAGCAACCGGTCCTGAGCGGCCAGGACTTAACAGCTGCCAGCTTCCCTGACTTACGACCCTGTTTCCCACGTAAGTACACGTGGAGCTGAGGAACCCAAATAGGCTCCCGCAGCCCAGGACAGAACCCCAGCTTCGGCTGAGCCCAGAGCCCACTGCTCACACCACCTCCAGCCACTAGAAAGTTCCCCAGTCCTTGGTCGCCTTGAGCTTCCACCAAGCACAAGTGGTAGTGGCCAAACTGAAGCTCTAAATAATGCCTTTCTCGATTGGTTGGTCTTTATTTCCACGTGGGACGTGGGATGGCAAGAAACAAGGCCGGCCAGCTTCCACAGTGACATTCAGCCTGCCTCAAAATGCTGCAGCCTGTAGAGACCAAATTCCCGGCCCTACACACATCCTCACTGGCGACGCAAACGACACACAACAGCGTGTGTTCTCCTGTGTGCTCCTCCCACCCGGCACTATTGTTCTCCAGGTTCCATGGTTGTTTGTCTTCAAGTCAGAACTAATAGCAAAGGCAATAGGTAATATATACTATGGGATGGAAGTCCTTTTACACAAAAATGATTTTTGAAAAATCAGTCCAAGCCAGGTGTGGTAGTGCATATCTGTAATCCCAGCACAGCTGAGGCAAGAGGATCACTGTGAGTGCCAGAGCAGCCTGGGCTGCATGGCAAGACCCTGTCTCAAAAAAGAAGAAAGGGGGAGAAGAGGGAGGGAGGGAGGGAGGAAGGGAGGGAGGCAGGAAATAAAAGAAAGGAAAAAAGAAAACTCAGTCCAAAAATCTGTTTGATTTATGGTTTAGGAACAACTTGCTGACTACACAGTTAACTACAAAAGATTCTGTTTTTAAACCAGTTTTTTTTTTTTTTTTTGCTACCAGTGATTGAACTCATGACCTTGTGCTTGCCAGGCAGGCACTGTGCCACTAAGCAAAATCCCCGGCCTCTGTTTTCAAACATAGCTTCCTTCAGCTTAATAAATCTACTATTATTGGATGAAAATATAAAAAGTATAAAAGTAGCCTTTAATTTACAATGCATATAATTTGTAACGAATCTGCTGCCCTAAGGTTTGAGAATGATAGTTACCCAATTCAGTTTATAAAAATCAGCATTAGAAGCTAAGATCTCTGCAAGCAGAGAATAAGAACCTAGAAATATGAGTTGATGTCACGTAATACAGGGCCATCACAATAAAGTTGATCATTATATTTATTTTTTGAAAAACAATAGGTAATAACTTTAAATCAGTAGAAATCCACAACAGACTTTTCAAGTATTTATCCATGGCATATGGTAATGTAATGTAAAACACTGCTTTCAATATTCTTCAACAGTGTGCAAAAATCAGACCTGATTTAAGAAATATCATTTAATAATTTAACTTCTTTACAAAGCATCAAAAACAAATCACCATTATACTGTAAATGTGATCAAAGTAAATCTTAGGCCATGAAAAAAAAAAGACCCCAAACCCCCAAAGCAGCACAAATCTCCCTTCTTCCTGAAGCAAAAATGTAGCAAAATGAACAAAAAGATATTCACAGATTCGATCTCTGGGTTACAAAGGGATACACAGGAAACCCTTTCTAACAGGGAACAATCCCCACAGGGTTACAGCTGCAGAAGGTTTGCACTTGGAAAGTCTGCAAAGCCTCACTCGTGGTCCATTCAGCTATCCAGAAGATTCCATCTGGTCAGGAAGCAGCTCTGGAATCCCCTTGAGGCTCCCGCTTTAAGGGTGCTGTATTAACAGTGCACAAGAAAAGTATTTTAGTACATCTTCAGGCCAAGACTTTTCCCTGAAAGAGTCTACTCTGAATGCTATCAATCCGCAAGTCTGCACTGTGACCGAATCTCCTGCACATTTACCTGTGCTGCGTATGGTAGGAAGAGAACTTCTACACTTCACAGTAAACACAATGATCTCCCACCCCCAGGAGCTGAGAGAGAGAGAGAGGGAGAGATAGAGAGAGACAGAGACAGAGATAGAGAGACAGAGAGGGAAATAAAACATACTGCTGCCTTCAAAGCTTGATCCAGATCTTCCAGGAGATCTTTTTCATCCTCTAAGCCCACCGAGATTCGAATCAACGTGTCACTGATTCCAAGGATTTCTCTGTCCTTTCTAGGCACGGATGCGTGGGTCATGATCGCCCTGGAAGAAGAGGTGAGCAGAGTTGGATCACTATCTTGTGCCAGGGAAGGCAGATTTCGGTCTCATCTATTGCAATTACTTTCATTGTTTTTTTGCTCCAAACATGAAGTTTTTCATACCTATGTAATTTTTCACGTGCAAAAACCAAAGCAAACAAAATCACAATGAAACTTCTCTGATCATAAGTTTAAGCTCAAAACAAGATGTTAAAATTCTGTTTTTACCAGTGGTAAGGTGTACTCGATCCCAATACTAGAGGTATCCGGCAAGCACCTGCATCCAGGAGGAAAATACTAATGTCCGGCATGTATGAGGTTTGATCAAAATATACGGGGACTGTTTAAACTACTTAAAATATCACAGTAAAGACGCATCACCATGAGTTTCCCTCGGATTTTCCCTCTCGCTTTGAGCACGGGGATCCCATCTTTCTTGCCACTTTCTGAATCAACTCTGGAAAGTCCATTTTCCTGAACACCTTTACGAGGCATGATCATAAATACAGTGAATGCTGCTGCCACGCACCAGCCACCAGAAAGGCGGCCTCGTAAAAACGTGACGAGGTCCCTGTCCACCGTGTTCACCAGGCCTGGCTCCGTGCACATGCTGTTTGTTCCCCAAAGTTAAAATGACCGTGAAAGGGAAAGGCTTTGAGGGGGCTCAGGACTTGGAAGCAACCACAGCAGGGCAACTAAAGACCCCGAATTCCAGAACAGCTTCCAGAAGTGGCCAGAACCACGGGATCCGAGTGTTCCCAGTGAGGGAGAAGATTCTGGAAGAGATTAATGGCAACGCATCCTTTATCATAATAAGTTTTAAAATTTATAATATTCAGTGTATTTTTCTATCAGATCACATAGATAAGAATATCTGTCGGGATGAATGAGGCCTTGGCCAGGAGTGATATAACACATGACCAGGCTGCTGGCACTACTTTTAAATGGCCTCTGGGGCAACAGCCTGCAGAATTCATTCTATCTGATTTGGTGAATGAATCCAGAGCTGCCCCTTCTGAGGAGGATGAGAGGAAGATAAGCCACAATGACAGTATCAACCACTAAGTGTCAAGAATCCCAGCACGGGGGCCGGAGATACAGCTCACTGGCTCAGCACCTGACTAGCAAACACGAGGTCATGAGTTCGATTCCTGATATGGGAAAAAAATCAACCCCAGCACATGTAAGCCATGACTTAGAGGCCCTGAAGAATTCTCCAAGCTGACGAGCAGCCCCCCATTCCTATCAACATGTGTAAACACAAAGCCCCTGCTCTGCTCTGGCACTAAGGCAAGAACTGGAAACCAAACATGATGAGGTATTTGGATAACAAACCAAGAGCTAAAGGCCAGGGCAGGTCACAAACCAGACGAGTCCACAGAGCCCTCCAAGGAAGGATGGGCCAAAGGACTGCCGGAGCCCAGCGGAAGTCGGCAGCTCCGTGCACTGAGGCACCATGGCGGAGACACTGAGAGGCTGCTCAGCCCGCCAACCTCTTCCCATCCCCTGGGCACAAGGAGGTCAGTGCCCCAGATGCTTCCTCCCATCTCACTGCAGACCCGAGCGGGCTTCAGAGGTGGTCTGAGTAAGTGGGCGTCTCCTTCCCTCACTCCAGTGAAGGTTTCCACATAAACATCCCCCAATCCTTCTGCCCAGACTGGCGGAACGCATGTGTAGAGAGAGGAACTTAGTCCTAGGAGTCCTGGAAACCTGGGGGTGAGTGTTATTCCTGCCACACACTGGCTTGGAGCCTGGATGAAGCTTCCTTCCATGCCTATCTCCTTATCTGAAATAATGATGGAGCCTGCTGTGTGCTTACCATGAGGCAGGTACTCGTGCTGACTCATTTTTATTAAAGAAAAAAAAAACATGTCACATGAGAAGCCAGGTGTGGTAGTGCAGGCCAGCACTTGGGAAGCTGAGGCAGGAGAATTGCCATGAGTTCAAGCCAAACCACAGGGACAGGTATAAGGCAAGTCCCCGCCCCCCCCCAAAAAAACCCAAAAAATAACAATAATATTAAAATAAACAACATGTTGCATGGTTTCTCTTAGGAGAAACCTGAATTATTAACAAAAAGCAAAATGCAAGATATGCAACAGGAATTAGGGAGCCAGATCTTTCTTAAATGGGACAGGATCAAGACCTGGAGGGGAAAGAAAGAAGAGAGAGGGAGCAAGGACACGGGATGGAAAGGGGCGTGAAGATGCGCCGTGCGCCTCCACCAGCTCCGCACAGGGGAGGCAGACGTTAGGTCCCGCAAATGCACACTCATAAAAACTGAGCGTGTTTAAATTTTTAAAAATTAACACGCTCAAAAATGCATAAAATGTAATATGACACCATCTATCTTAAAAGTTTAGTCCCGGGTATGAACTGAAAGCATTTATGGAGAGTACTTACGAGTACCTGGAATATAAAGTAGCGACCCAGGGAAGCATAATCTGCAGTGGTGGTTGATGTTTATTAAACTGAGTGCTTCGTATGAGCTACTGCATTCACCTCACGACAGCACTGAGAACCAGGGGAAGGAGCCCGAGGAAGGACCAGGACCAAGGCTGGAGGGAATCCTCACCCTGGGCCCGGAGCCTGGCTCCGTCTCACGTTTCCACGTCCCGCCTGGTCACTGCAGTGCTGACCCGGCCACAGCACAGCGGGCAGACACCCAACCGAGAGCCACACACAGCCCTGACCTCAGTGCCCTGGCCCCTGCCTAGGTCCCGCAAGGTCTCAGGGCCCAGCAAGTCTAAACCAGATTCCTCAGCCAATCAGGAGGCATCTGCTGCTAAGCAGGGAGCTTTTCACGTACTGCGCGGTTCGTCACCATAAACCCAGCTCCTCTCGCGTGGCGAGTGTGCCCTCTGGTGCTCCCAGCCTCACTCGCAGCCAGGCGTCCCCTCCGAAGCTATGGGCGCCACCTGAGTCACTTCTCTGCGACCTTCTCCCGTCTTAAGCCACAGCGAGGACAGGAGCGAGCCTAGACCTTAGTAATCCCCGAGCTGGCTTCAGCAGCCTGCTCCTGGACCTCAGGTGTGGCACAAATGTGTGTGGAGATTAAAACGCAAGGGTGAATCCTGTGTGTGGGTGACAGCCAAAAAGTATGACTTAAGGTTGGGGTAACTACAAGAGAGGTCACAGCAACAAGACTCGGCTCAGGGCTGCTTGGTGGACTGGTCACCCCAATAAATGATACCTGCTCCTTTAATCCTTAACCCCATTCCACGGATTAAAAAATGGAAATTTTAATGAAGGAAGGAAATGCAGGCTCTTGTTACTTCCCCTCCGCAGTTTTGATGAAAGCCTCAAAACTAAAGTTTCCTCTTCTCTACAGTAGGGGAGAGTGTACACTGGTACAAACACTGTGGAAATCCGTGTGGAGTCCTCAAGAAACTAGGACTAGAGCTGGGTGTGGTGGTGCACACCTGTAATCCCAGCACTCAGGAGGCTGAGGCAGGAGGATCACTGCAAATTGGAGACCAGTTTAAGCCACAAAGTGAGCTCAAGGCCAGCCTGAACTGCGTAGTGAGACCCAGTCTCAAAAAGGCCAAAAAAAGAGAAGAAAGAAAAATAACTAGGGGTCCCATTAAACCTAGGTAATTCCCCTTCTTGGTAACTTCCTGAAAGAATGGAAAGCATCGGACCACGGCAAGGTACACACACCCCTGTTTACAGCAGCACAGTCTGTGAAAGCTAAATCTTGGAAGCAGCCCAAATGTCCATCAGCTGCAGAATGGATCAAAAAGATGTGGTTCTTTTACATAATGGAGTAGTACTCAGCCACAAGGAGGGATAATCTTGAGACACTTCTAGGTGAATGGATGCACCTTGAGACCATACGCTTAAGTGAGATAAACTGCACGTACATGTGTAAGTACATCATTTCTCTGGGGTGAGAAACTGAGAGTGTAACTAAGGACCAAAAAGGACAGTAGATACTGTCAAATAGGAAACTATTCTGATGAGAAGGGGGTGGGTAGGGGTAGGAGGAAAGAAAAGGGAAAATGGAAATGAAGCTTCTGTAAACAGGGAGGGGAAGGGACTGAAGGAAGGGAGGGCAACGGAAAAGAATCCAGGTAGATCCTGTGCAGGTCCACACTCCTTCCGATGGGTGTGACCGTGACGTACACCTAAAACGTACCAATAAACTGAACTAAGAGCCATGTTGGTCCTCGGGGCGCTGGGAAAGCAGGCAGCTGCCAGCAAGCCGCTCTGGTAAGTGGCTGTGGCCTGGCGAGCCGCGGCCGCCCCAGGACAAAAACCATCACCATTTCCTGAGATCCACGATGCGTCATGTTGAATCTTGGGGCGCTGGGAAAATGGGCAGCCAGTTCACCCCTCTGCTGGGCGGCTGTGAGCCTACCCAGGTGCGGGCTAAGAACCAAACATCCATATCCTCCCCCACCCCATAAGCAAGTGAGAGCCGGAGATCTGAGCATGTCTTGCAAGTTTGACTATATGCAATACAGCAAATAAGGGGGATTTTCTTCTGCCATCTCTTTGAGGGCAAATATTTTTATCTCTGTTTTGCTTTGTTCTGATCAATGGTATTGCTCTATTCAATATTCTGTTCTTGTAATTTCAGTATTTCCTTCGATATTGCTCTGCCTGATTGAAGGAACAACTATTGTGAAGAAAACCAGATGTACTATTGTGCCTGTTGCTGTTGTCCCGGTGGCCTGCTGTGAGGCTCTGTGCCAGTTTCACTGCACTGTCTCAGCTGGCTGTGTCCTGTCTTGTTCTGCTGTATTTTGCCAACTTCAAAATAAAATAAATTAATTAATTAAAAAATAAGAAGAAGAAAAATAAAAAAAGTAAATCACAACATCAAAACAGATCAGCAAGGTACTGAGCAACCTGAAACATGATATAACTAAACAGATAATAGGCTTAAGAAGCAAAAGGAGGAAAAGCAAGTGCTCTAAAGGATATAACTGCATGTCTATTTAAGGGTGTAGGATTGATAATTACATTGCTAAGTTATTGTTGGATCAGAGAACGGAGCTGTCTGCAGCTTCACTGTCTGAATGTCCACTTTGTATGCTTTGATTTTGTAACTTGAACAACTACATCCAGGAAGACAATGTGTAATGTATCAACTAGTGATTTCTTACTGTTCATTTATTTTTTAAATTCTGTATTGCTTCTACTTTTTTTTGTTTTGCTTTTTCCCCTCTTTAAATAAAATTTTTTTTAAAAACTTAATTAAGAAACAAAAATCTAAAGTTGCCAAGATTCCGGTGAAACGTTTGAGGAGATCGTCTAATCTTCAGGATCTGAGTTTCCTTAGCTTTAAAATAACCTCCGGGACTGCAGCACCTAAGCAGCTTCCTGTCTTTCCTAAAACAGCTGGATGGATGGGGTCGGGTGACCAAAGGCCCGGAGCCAGGGGCCGCTGGGAAGCACCCAGTAGACGGAGGGTGACGGAGGAGGGAGTGAGGCACAGTCCCTGTTACCCAGGAGCCCTGGGAACAGCTGGCCAGAGCAGTCCCCCAGGTCCCTTCCAAGGCCACCTGAGATGTCCCCGGTCCTAAGAGGTCCTGACTGCTGGAACCTCCCCAGGGAAGATGAGGAAAGAAACGGCCCTCGGGTGAGCAGGTCTGTGAGGTTACCCCTGGATTTTTCATTCTGCGTTTCCACACAATCATCAAGGCTGGCTCCACAGTTAAAAGACTGAGAAAAACAGAAATGCACTTACGGAAGCTCCACCAGACTTTCGTATCCTCCCAAGCTCTCGGCCAGAGTAAATAACTGTAACACAGAAAACACACTCTTAGATCTTCCGGCAAAATAAAAATGCTGAAACCTACAAGTGAGTGTTTTTAGTGAAATGATCCTGGCACAGGGAGGTGGAGGGTAGTGGTCACTACGAATAAACAAAACACTGGGCAAGAAACTGAGGAAAACATGAGAACAAAGTCTGTAGCAATGATTTCACCAACTAAACAAATTATGTTTAGAGTTTTAAAACAGCAAACACTGGCCAAAGTGAATCTCCTACACTATCCTAATTTGGCTCTGAACTTACTCAGGTAGTATTCAGCATGAACCCTCAGACTTCAAAACGATTTTATTTTATTGTTTGCATGTTTATTTTGAGACAGGATTTTGCCATGTAGTTCAGGCTGGCCTTGAACTCAGTATGTATGTTCAACATGCAGCAATTCTCCTGCCTCAGCCTCCCAAGGTCTGGGACTGCAGGTGTGTGCCATCACACCTGGCCCTGAACTGCCCTCTGGCTTCCTGTCTGGTGCTGTCACTTCCCACATGTGATACCACTGGCCAACAGTCCCCCAGAGGCCAAATCCAGGGGGCCACCTAATCTTGAAGACTTCTGGTCTCCAAAGCTGTCAGTTACATAAACCTCTTTTCTTCATAAAGCACCTGCCCCATGCATCTCATCATAGTAATAACATACCTAACCTCAGGTATTTTGCTATAGCAATACAAAATGGACAAAGGCATGTCACAGTGTCAAAGGATTTTACCAAAAAAAAGCAGAGCAGGGGCAGGTGTTGTGAGGCCACCAGTCATAGCAGCACTTGGGAGGCTGAGGCAAGAGGATTTCTGAGGAGCCTTGAATAGCCAGGGGAGATGGAGGGGATCTCGTCTGCACAACAGGAGGAGGAGGAGGAGAGGGAGGAGGAGGAGAGGAAGGAGGAGGAGAGGGAGGAGGAAAACACGGAGAAATCCCTTGATTCAAGAGTGATTGGGGAAACTGTAGCATTTTGCAGGAAAGATCACCAGACTAAGGCTGCAGCAGTGTGAGCAATGAGTGTATCTCGGGACAGTCCACTTTGCACCCATGGCAAAGGTTCGCGAAGGTAAGTATGGGTTAATTTGCTTTATTTTTCTTTACATTTTGTAATTCCTTGATTTTGTACTATAGTATTATAACTTTTTTTCTTTTTGAGACAGGGTCATTTAGGCTGGCCTTGAGCTCACTTCATAGCCCAGGCTGCTCTTGAACTCACAGTAATCCTCCTGCCTCAGCCTCCTGAGTGCTAGCATTACAGGAGTGCACCACCATGCTCAGCTTCGTAACCATTTTTATTTGACTATTTTTGGGCTCTGGAATGAGCCATCCGAGTCTCCATTATTTCTTATGAGGAAATTCACTTCAATATACAAGTGCTTTGGATTATAAGCAAGTTTCCAGAACAAATTATGCATGAAAGCCAAGGTTCGACAGAATTTCATTTGAAAAAAGGGTTCATTTTAAATAAATCTGAAAGTCAGTGCATTAGAATACTGTGTCCCAGCCAGGTGTGGTGGTGCACCTCTATAATCCCAGCCTTCAGGAGGCTGAAGCAGGATTGTCATGACTTTGAGACCAGCCTGGGCTACATAACAAGACCCTGTCTCAAAAAAAACAAAAAGAATGTTTCTGTTCCTATCTGCCTGGTTGGAGGACGTGAAGAGTCGGGCAGAGGCTCACACTCCGAGCCACTGCCATTTACATCATTCTCCACCCAGTGGACTCGGTGGTTGGGGGGGAGGGTCATGGGTGCAGCTGGCAGGAACAGAGCCTCATGGGAGAGATGGGCCGAGACCTGGACCGGTACCTTCAGGTGCTTCAGGAAGGTCTCGGCGTGCTGAAGAGAGCCCTTGATGAAGAAGGTGATCATCCCCGAGCAGCCCATGCACTGCCGCTTGGCCAGCTCGTGCTGCGGGTGAGAGGGCAGCCCTGCAACCGCAGGGGACAAGCCTTCTGTGAGAGCCCAGCACATAACTTCCACACCCACTCAGAGAAGCAGGAAGTAAGCCTGACAGCGAGGCCCACGCCCACCACACGGCCTGCTTCACCCCGGCAGCACCTCACTGGGTGGCCTTTCGTCTCAGGATCTTTGCACATGCCATCACCTCCCCTGACTGCTCGCTATTCGCCTCCTTCTGTAATCCCTGCTTAATGCCAGCTGTGATGGAAAACTACAGGACAGTGCTTGCGTTTTTAAATTTTACTCTAAGAAAAGACTCATAGCCATGAATCCCACCACTCGGAGCACACCCATCCCACCATCCGACCACGTCTGGCGGCAGCTCCGGAGAGCTCTCTCCTGAGAGTCTTTAGCTGCGCTGTCCTGGCTGCCTCGGTGTCCTGAATCCATCCAAAATATTTCCCTTTCCTGGTCATTCTGACTTTGGGGAGGAGCTGGAAGTTGCACGGTATCAGATCCGGTGAAAAAGGTAGACAAGGACCCAGTGTTTTTAAAACCTTGTCTTTACACTGGATGGCGCTCGGCGGCAGCGTCCACCAGGCTTTATGTGAGGCTTTGTAAAGACACTCAGGACAGAGGGCTCAGGAGCTGCTGCAGAAAGTGGCGACAACGATGGGATGAATGTGGTCCAAGGGAGGGGAGAGCCAGGCGTGGTGGCTCACACCTGTAATCCTAGCACTTGGGAGGCTGAGGCAGGAGGATCACTGTGAGTTTGAGGCCACCATGGATTACACAGTGACCTCAATCATTTTACATAGCAAAAACTCTGTCTCAAAGAAAAAATGTTGTTGAACGAATCTGAAGTCCCCATGCTTATGTCCATCTGACAGATGTGACAATACCTAAGCTGCAGGACACAGCTCCAGTCCTCCCCTGTCCTTCCATCAAGGATGGACACCGACCAGCAGCCTCCACCAAACCACACTCGGGACCTGTGCTCACACGCAGTTTCATCACCTTGACGGCGGAGCTGTAGCTTGATGGAAACCACTGAGAAGCGGCTCTGAGCAGGATTTGAGATTAACTCATTGGCTTTCTGTGTTTATCTGTGAGTCTGTCCTAGGCCTCGGCCCCTTGCCTGGAGACAGGAGCTGATTCATAATTACTGAACCTCTATGAATCACTGGTCCTGGCTGAGGCCTGTAGTGGCCTGTGAGGCCAGAGATGCCTCAAAGGACAAGACAAGGCCACAGCTGAGGACACTTTGGCTCAACACTAATTAGATAGAGATGCTGCTGCAGGCATCTCACTCCTGCAGTCACTCTCCTACCGTAAATATCACCCTGGAGATAAGATGGTTCTCCTAGATTGGCATAATTTACTACTCGAGAAGTCTTTGAAGTGACACCCAAGGTCCTGCTCAGTTCCTGTGCCTTCCTCAGTTTCCCCTCTCTGTGTCTGAAAACCTAATAAACACAGGTGGTCCAGAGAAGTCTTTGTCTCAGCCCCAGAGTCTCCGGCTCTGCAGAGGGTTTTGTTCCTCCTGGAGCCCTAAAATCGCAGCACTGGTCTCATTTAAGCCTTCACTGCACACTCATTTGGAGGCTGGGGATCTTGGCCAGGTCCCCAGTAGTAATGACGCCTAGGATGATATGGAGAGATACTCTGAAAGGATCTTTATAAAAACGGTTCGCCTAAAATCACCGCAGGTTACAGCCAGCTACAAAAAAATGTTTAAAAGTAGCATGAAGTCTGCTAATTCCATCAAACACCTGTAGGCACTGAAAGGGAGGGAGGGATTCGAAAGAGAAAGCCAGGGAGTTCAGGGGAGGTGAGGCACGGAGTGTCTCCGGGAGACAGACGTCTCTGGATTAGAGGGAGGCCAGCGCTGAGGGGCGGAGTGACAGGCCATGAACGAGGCGCCTGCATAGGACAGTGGTGTGCTCTCAGGATCGGTGCACACAGCCTGAGCACTCAAGAGCCTGCCAGGAGTGTGTAGGACCAAAGGCAAGTCCCCGACGCCCAAGCGCTCACTAGCACAAAGACCACATCTGCCTGCCCCCCACAAAGCCTCGCAGCCACATAATTAAATGGACAGGTGGGGCCCAGTAGCACCCACCTGGAATCCCAGCTCTGGGAGGCCGAGGCAGAAGGATCGCAAGTTCCAGCTCAGCCCAGGCACTTTGTTAGCTTAGCAAGACCCTGTCTCAAATTTAAAAATTTAAAAAGATCTGGGGATGTAGCTTAGTGCAAAGGCCTTGAGATCTATTACCAGTAAGAAAAATATAATAATAAATAAGCAGCCAAATATATATGAAAACACCTCACTTAACAAATAAATGAGGCCAGACATGGTGGTGCACATCTGTGATGCTGGCACTTGGGAGGCTGAGGCAGAAGGATCACTTCGAGTTTGAGGCCAGCTTGGGCTACAAAGTGAGTTCAAGGCCAGACTGAACTGCATAGTGAAACCCTGTCTCAAAAAATAAATAAATAAGTGTCACATGAACAGGGAGCTCTGAATGATATTTACAGTCCTAGAAGAAGTGTAGCTGCTTAGAAATCAGATCAACAGGCCAGGTGAGGAGGCACTTGTAACCCAGCATTTGAGGTTAAGACAGGAGGGTTACCGCAAATCTGAGGCCAGCATGGGCTACACAGTGAGACCCTGTATACAAAAAGAAAGAACAAAAAGAAAAAATAAAAGGGAGGAAATAAAAAAAGAAATTGGATCCACATACCAGGATAAATAACCTTTTCTACTCGGGGGTTGGATTCCAGGAACTGGGCCACAGCCATTGCGTTTTGGAAATGCTTGTCCATGCGGATTTGCAGGGTCTTGAGGCCACGAATGCACAGGTAACAGTCGAAAGGAGACGGCACTGTCCCGAGAGCTACGATGTGAATGCATCTTGGGTTAGCCAACGTGGTGCACACCTGTAATCCCAGCACTCGGGAGGCTGAGGCAGGAGGATCCCTGCAAGTTCGAGGCCAGCCTGGGCTACATAGTGAGTTCAAAGCTGGCCTGAACTACCTACTGAGACCCGGTCTTAAGAAACCAGTAGGAAGATCCTCATGAGTTCAAGGGCAGTCTGAACTGCATGGGGAGACCCTGTCTCAAAACCAAAAAAAGTTAAAAGGAGAAGGGAGATGAATCTCCTGTAAACTAGGTAAAAACACAAAAGTATCAAATTTTCAACTATGACGATAAATAGTCCTTTGGATGACTGGGGGGAGGGGTGGGTTGCAGACAAGGGTTTAAGTAGTTCAGGCTTGAACTTACTATGTAACCCAGAGTGGCTTCAAACTCACGGCAATCCTCCTGCCTCAGCCTCCCGAGTGCTAGGATGACAGACTTGCATCAACTCTGCTTCTTTTCATACTTACTATTTTGCAGGAAACGAAGTCGGTCATGGAGGTCTTCAGAATTCACAGAGACCAAGCCCATTACGACATCACAGTGACCTACAGCAAAACAAACCCGTTCACGGGAAGAACAATTTATGTTACTTCTTCTCTTTCTCATTTCCAAAATGTAACCTGCCTTTGAAAAAAATTCTCAGGAAGAAAAGTCCTCTAAAAGAGGTTTAGGTAAACTTTATTCAACTTGACAGGAGTAAAACCTATTCCTAAAGCAGTAAAATCAAAAGTGTGTAAGAATTAAATATCCTGGTAAAAGCCTCACCTTTGACAGTAAATTATAAGCCTTTCCTCCTGAATCATGAGCTTAGCTTCACCTTCTATAAATTAAATCCTTTTATTAATCGAAATATATACAATTTTTACTTTGTACATAAATCACTGACAAAACCTACATAATGGTAGAACAAAAAGGATCAAAATGTCAACTCCTGTGCTAACTACGCAGCCCTAAAGAGATCACCCGGAAGCAGACTGGGCGCATCTTACCGTTCATGTATTTTGTTGCAGAATACATGCAAATGTCAGCTCCCAGAGCCATAGGCCGCTGAAAGACAAAGAAGGCTTTTCTTTTACAGGGGAAACCATTGGAAACTATGTTTTGGTCACCTGCTTGCAACTGTTAATTCTTCTCCCAACCTTGTCCATGGGGAACTTTGCAAATATCTGTCTAGCTTGGAAGTTTTCAGAAATCCCTGATAGGACGCATCTTCCTCGCTGACTCTCACCAAATCAACGTTAGAACTGTGAAATATTGGGGCCCACATGGAACCTGAAAGCACAAGGTGAACAGAAATGACAGACGGATGCACCCAGGCCCGCCGGTGCTCCAAGCTGTCCCCAAAGGCCAGTACATGGCAACCCCTGTTCCACCCACAGAATGGTTCAGCGCTTCAGCAATTGGTACGCCAAGTACAAACTCTCTGCTTACGATTTTAATCTTTAAAACTTCATGAGGTGCTTTGCGATTATTCTCACTTGGTCCATCATAATACGAACCCCCACCGACTTCTTTATTGCACAAGTTTTGCAAGTATGAAGTCACCTATACAGAAATTCGTTCAGGTTTTTCTCCCGCCTGATTTTGATGCATGTGAATCCTTTAGTCTTAAACACCTTTGTTCACAGTGGGAGTTAACGTCACCACGAAACAATGCATTACCAACATACTGCTACATACATTTTCTTCCATCTTTTCTCTCCCTCTCTTCCTTCTTTCCCTCTCCTTTCCTCTGTCATTTTCTTTCCATCCTGAGGACTAAACCCAGGGCCTTTGCACTGAGCTACACTCTCAAACCTTCTCATTTCTGTTGTCTTCCATTCTGAAACAGTCTTGGGAAATCGGGAAATCGTCCAGCTCAGCTGGGTTAAGATTTGCAATCCTCCTGTCTCAGCTGCCAGAGTGCCGGGATTATACGGGTACACCACCATGGCTGGCCTCATTTTTTTGTAAAATGCTTGTCTGTTTGTGATGTGTTTGTTTCTTTTCGTCTGTTTTTAACCTCACTAGTGCTGTCTGGTTTTGGAAGGAATCCGTATGGGTTGCTATGAAACTTTTTTCTTAGGGTGATGCAGAAGTGGGACCTGAAGGGTGACCCAGAGCACTCGCCCTGTGACGGCATCCAGCTAGGTGACCTGCAGTCTGTCCCAGCACTAATTCTCTGTAAACTTCACAGTCAAAGAGAAAATGAAAAACAGTTCCTCATATCTGCTGACCTCATTGTGTGCCAAGAGCCATGCTAAATCCTTTACCTGATGCAGGAAAGTTCCTTAGGAAAGACTTTCCCTAGTTCAGGAAAACCAGTGTTTTCAAGAATCTGAGGGAGCAAATACAAAAAGTGAGGCTGAATCACTCAGATTTAAAAGCCAGCAGAGCCAGGACCATGGCCAGGACCATGGCTCAGGACAGCTCAACCGAGACGGACTCAGGGACATGCACTGTGCTTTGTGAAAGACTTACAGGCAACTCAGAAACTGGGCAGAGGAGAAAGAGAACAGACTGAGTTTCCACAGGTCGGACAGTGGTAGGACCTTGCCAGAACTGCCTGGTGCCTGCCGGGGACAGTGTGATTCTGATGAATTCAAGTCAAATGAATCCAGATGGAAAGAAAGTGAATCTAATCCTTGTTGGGGAAAAGCACTGTGGGTTTCAGAAAGGCAGCAAAACTGGACCTGTTTTTCTGGCCTTAGCTGGAGAAAGAGGGTGAGGCTTAGTGAATGACATAGCCAGGGCCAGGCTAGAATAATTCATGCCATCTCTTGGCGAGTACACAGCCTTAGCTGAAGCATTCATAGACCGTATTAATTTCCTAATCTGAGCGGCCTGTGTAGGGTTTGGGAATAAATGCATCCCAGACTGAAAATCACCTGGGACAAAAAGATGAGACCAGGAGGTTTTCACTTGAAAATTAATTTTTACCCGAAGCAGCCAGATACATCATGAGTGAAACGCAGCCAAAAAGTGCTTTAGGAAAACAAAACATAGCAGTGTCCCTGAATAGAATAGGGGTACCTAAAAAAGTTAGCCTGTGTTCTGTCCATACGCCCACACCCCAGGATGAAGGCTATCAAGATGCACACTGCAAACATGCACTAATACAAACAAAATAAAAGGCAAGTCCTGCAGAAAGAATGGGGGGGGGGGCGTGCAAAGTGCTAAGACAGCACCCGAGTAGCTGCAGGGACCCGGAAGAGGAGGGGAAGGTGAGGGACTGAACCAAAACCATCTGGAGGGATGAGGAGGGCTCATGGGAGCTCAGCAGGGTAAAGAAGAGTCAGAGGAAAGGTGCAGGGTGCAAGTGCGGCAGGCAGGGAGAAAAGAGCAAAGACAAGGCCACTCCTCAGGTGACTCTGAGGAAAGGGAGGGGAACAGGGTGGGGACAGGCTCAGCTCACAACGGCTCCATCCGAGTTACAGCCCGTGTGCCCAGCAACGGATGACAGGGTGAGGAAAAGGTGGTGTCTGCCACCTCGGAGTGCTACTCTGACACCAAGAAGGAGAAACTCGAGTCATGTGTAGGAAAACGGACGCACCCTGAGACCATGATGTTAAGTGAAATAAATCAGACACACAAGCTTACACGTCACATGGCCTCTCTATAAAGAGTAAAATAAAAGTAAGGTAATAGGAAGTAAAAAGATCTTTTGCAAATGGGAAGGGAGGGCAGAGGAAGGGGAGGAAAAAGAATTAAGGTGTGTTATGCACAGGAGCCAACTCCCCACCGTATGTACTGCAAACATGGGCTAATCAAAGCAAACAAATAAACATATTAACACAAAGCAGAACAAAAAGAGGAAATGGCAGACAAGTGGATCATAGAGACCCTCCAAAATGATCTAACAAAAAGAGCAAAAGGGAAGGCAACCAGGGTGCAGGAAGCAGAGAAGAAAAGCAGAAGAAGGGAAGATTCCAGAGGGTTTGTGCTGAGCGTAGGTTAATGCAGGAGACAAGCAGGACAAAGATCACTTAAGGGAGGCGCATGCTGACCCCGCAGCAGCAGTGTCATGGGGTCTCTGCTCCTGAGGGCAGAATGGAAGGACAGGCTCCCTGAGAGAAGCCCCTGAGAGCTGGGAAACCCAGCATCGAAGAGGCTGAGGCAAGAGGATAATGAGTTCAAGGCCAGCCTGGATTACACAGTGAGAGTCTGGAGAGAGAGAGATGGACAGACAGACAGACAGACAGACAGAGAAAGAGGCCCCAGAGTGCTATTTGAGTTCTTCTACCCTGCAAGGACACAGGGAAATACCATCTCTAAGCCTAAAGTTTGCTTTCTCCAAACCTGCTGGTCCCTCCATCTTGGACTTCCTGGCCTCCAGAACTGTTAAGCCGCACATGTCTGTTTATAAGCCCGCTCATTTATTTTGCCACAGCAGCCCAAACAGATGAGGCAGGAGCACTGTAAACACTTAGATATAGTGTAAAACCAATGAGGTAGAAACTCCTATCTAGTTCAAATAAATTACTAACACAGATAAGTCAAGAATACAGAGGTTAGTCACAGTCCGGGCAGGCAGAGGGAAGAACAATTAGAAAGGAAGAGAAATGGAAAAATAACATATGTGACATATACTTTTCCTTTCACAGGTATTTAGCAGGTTGGCCAGGTTAGAACTTAATTTGAAAAGAAAGTCAGGGGTAGTAATGCCATGGCCTTAATCCCAGCCCTCAGCAAAGTGAGGCAGGAGGGTAACCATAACTTCCAGGAACCAAATAGCGAGACCTTGACTCAAGAAAAGGAGGTTTTCATGTGGCTAGTCTTCAATATATATATGAAAACACATGTTCTGTTCTGGAAGGAAGATCAGCTGATGGTGTGAGTGATCAAAAACTTTTATAACCAAGCAGAGAGATATTCAAGCATCCACTATTTCCCAGGCTTGGGAGACATAATGACATATGTTCAAAAGGTTTACACATCTTAAGAGAACTGAGAATATTTAAGTAATGTTTTTAAACCATAGATATGAGCCAGGCATGATGGCACAGGCCTAAAGTCCCAGCACACAGGAGACTGAGGCAAGAGGATCAAGCCTAGGAAATACAGTGAGTTTAAAGCCAGCCTGAACTATAGAGAGACCCTATCTCAAAAAGCCAACCAACCAAGCCCAGCATGGTGGTGCACGCCTGTAATCCCAGCACTCAGAGGCTGAAGCAGGAGAATTACCCTGAGTTCAAGGCCAGCCCAGGCTAATAGCGATTTCAAGGTCACCTGATCAGATAGTGACACCTTGTGTCAAAAAACAAAACAAACAACAGCAAAGACAAACCAATGGTTAGGGATACAGCTCACTGCATATAAGACCTTAAATTCAACCTCAGCAACCCCCCCCCCACACACACACCCCAAGGTATCATGCAAGAAATCCAACAAGGCTCCAAAGACATTCACGAATGGTAGAAAAGGCCCAAACTTACTTCTTTTCTGAATTAGTAATTAGGATTAGAGGATTAGGTTTCCCAAATCCAAGGAGGATTTTGTCGTTCGCTAGGTCTCCCTATTCTAGTCTTGGAGAGCTGTGGGGGCCCCTCGTCACGCTAAAAAGTGAATAAATAAGTCAGTCCACCCTCGCTCACCTGGAAATACGGCGACATGAAGGTGTTGTCCACCACCAGGACGGCGCCCCTGTGCCTGTGGACAATGCCTGCGCAGGCTGCGATGTCTGCCATCTTCAGGTTGGGGTTGGTGGGGGTTTCCAGCCACACCAGCTAGGAAGTTCAGGAAGGAAGACAGCTGAGGGAAGGGACTTTACAAGCACCAGCCTCACACCCTGCGGCCAGCGGGGAGGCTCTGACACGAGAGCAAAATCACACAGGAAGGTGCAAGGGTCACGGCTCAGCCCCACTGGCCTCAGCTCGGTAGCTCACCCTCTGCCTCCCCTGTCCACATCCGTGTAATGGGTTTGGGAATAGCTATCCTAGCCAGTGGTTTGGATCCAATAAGATAATGGACATCGAAGTAAGAAAGCGCTGAGCTATTATGATTAGTTTCTATTAAAAAAACAAACAAAAAAAAACAGAGGAGCCAGGTGTGGTGGCTCATGCCTATAATCCCAGCACTCTGGAGGCTGAGGCAGGAGGGTCACTGTGAGTTCAAGAGGCCAGTCTGAACAACATGGTGAAACCCTGCCTCCAAAAGACCAAAAAGAAAAAAGGAAAAAAAAAAGAAAAGAAAAAGAAAAAGAAAAAAAAATCCTGCTTAGTAAGTGTGAGGTCATGAGTTTAATCCCCTGTACCAAAAAAAAAAAAGAAAGAAAGAAAGAAAAGAAAAGAAAAAAGGAGATTATTTCAAAGATACACCTCACTGCCTGGAAATTTTGTGAAGAGTAACAGAGATTGTATCAGAATACATCCTAAAATTTTAGTTAATGAGAATTAGTCCTCTGGTTCTCTAACACTATAAATAATGCCAGCTGCGCTAGAAAAGGTTGAAATAATGACCTAAGACTTGAAGATCCTGGGCCTCAGCCTGAGGGAGAAAAGTCACCAGGCTGACAGGAAAGAGTCACAGCTTGCTGAGGAGGGTGACGACGCCCCCTGCATATTCCCAGCTCCCCACAACTGGACGCACAGGGGATATTCGGTAATTATTAAAGAGACAGTTCTACTTCCTAAACAAGGTGCTACTGCATTGAATTATATTATGTGCTACTCTCTTCTCAAAGGAATTAATGATTCTTTTAAAAATTCCCCATGTTAGGGCTGGGGATTTAGCTCAGCAGCACAAGTGCCTACCTAGCAAGCACAAAGTCCTGAGTTCGATTCCTGGTACCAAAAAAATGTTTTCCTTTGTCAAGAAAAGTTGTTGAATATACCTCCTACTCTAGAATTTGATACAGAAAAAATTTAAGGTGGTTAAAATAATGCACATTCTATAAAAATCTTGAATTATGTACAGATAGCAAAAAAGAAAAGTTCCAAAATAGATTTGACATGGACATTATTTTTTAATTATCTTGCTATGTAGTCCAGGCTAGTCTTGAATTTTCCTGCCTCAGTCTCCTGAGTTCTGGGATTATATGCATGTCCAGCTTTGACGTGGATTTTAAAATTCAATTTCAAATGACAAACCTATATGTATTTCAGAGGAGGAAATATATTAAGTCAGTAAAAAGCCATTATATCAAGTGTCGTGGACAGAGTTAATATAATCACATTTTCCTTCCCTCTTTTAGACTAGTTATTTTAATAAGTATCTTTTCTTCCTTTCTTTTCTTGTCTTTTCTAGTTTTGTTTTGTTTTGTTTTGTTTTCAGAAAATATTATAAAGCCAAGCATGTAATCTGAGCACTTGAGAGGCTGAGGCAGGAGGCTGGCTATGTGTCTGAGGTCAGCCTGAGCTACAAAGTGAGTTCAAGGCCAGCCTGAACTGCACAGTGAAGCCCTGTCTCAAAAAGACAACAACAACAACAAAGATTTTTTTTAAAAGCTCCATTGAAAATAAATCTTTGGTGGTGCATACTGATAATCCCAGTGGTCTGGGAGGCCGAGGCAGTAGGGTTACAGATTCAAGCTCAGCCTTGGCAGTTTAGTGACTTAGATCCTATCTAGAAATGTTTAAAAAGGGAGTAGGGGGCGTCTGGAGATGTAGTTCAGTGTGGGAACTCAGGGTTCAATCCCCAGTACTAAAATAAATACATAAACAAAAAACCAACCAGCCTTAATTACTAAAAGCTAACTCCTGCCCTCCTCTGTAAAGAAATTATTTCTTTGAGAAAAGATTTTCTCTTTTTAGCATTCACTGCAGTATCACCTTGAGTACAGTTCTGAATATTCATCCTTCACAAAAAAAAGAAAAAAAACTGGCAAGGGCAGACTTGGAAAAGACCCTGGTCTTTCTTTTTCACTCCTGCAGAATTTAAATGAGGCCCCGAGAAAGAATACCACATCTGCTATTCACACAGGCACAAAACACCTCTGGTGGCCTGCGAGCCTCCCAAGACCAAGGCCAAGGGTCACTGGAGGCCCATTCTCTGGGTCTGTTTCTGCAGTGGGACCCCCCCCCCCAGGCACCCAGAAAAAGCCACTGTGCAGAGTGTCCTGCGGTCTGGCAGCTGTCCTTCCTCCCATCCCATCACCCGGCAGATGTGAGGTCTGCTACCCACACTGGCTTGGTAACTCGGTGGAGCCTGGGGGCTCCCGCTTGGAGAAAAACCACTTTCGTTCCCTTGTGTTGTTGGTGACTGAAACGGGGGTCTCCTCCAGGCCAGGAAAGAGCTCAGCCCATGTGCAGACAAGCTGCACCGGTAGCCAGGCCTCCGGGTACCAGGTCAGAAGCATCACCTCACCCCATTCTCACAGCCACCTCGCTAAAGAAGCCAGGGCAGTCGCCACTTCACCAATGAAGACGCTGAGACTTTGGCTCAATAATTTGCCAACACTAACACACCAGCTGTGATCCGGAATCGCAGTGGGGATTTCACTCTGGAATTTCTGCTTGAATTCCTAACCCCTGCGGGACCCTGACACCAGCCTCTGTTAATTCTGAGGATATTTCCAAAGGTTCGTAATAAAATTTGTTATTCAGATTTAAATTCTAGCCTCCAGTGAACAAAAAAAATGATGAAAACAAGACATCCCAGAGAAGACAGGCCACACTGAAACCAGCCGGGTTACCTTGGTTTGTGGTGTGATTGCTTCCTCCAGCAATTTGGTTTTGGAACAGTCAACAAATGAAATCTTTAATCCAAATTCACCCGCCACCTGCCGCAGGTATCTGCTAGTACCTTAGGCAGAACCGAATCAGATAAGATAAGCATCAAGAAATGTTCGTTCCTTACAGGTATATAAACATGGAAAGTTAGAAGAAACTCAGTTACAAATAAAAATGCAACTAAAAGCAATCTTAGTTAAGTGGCTTGGCTACCTGCTCTAGTGCAGAATAACAAGTTTCCAGTCAAATAAAACACACTCAATTCCCACAGCAGGAGACAGAATGCAGAAAATGTTTCCAAAATACCCAGTCTGGTCAGGCCTGGTGGTGCACGCCTGTGATCCAAGAACTTGGGAGGCTGAGGCGGGAGGATCACCGTGAGTTGCAAACCAGCCTGGACTATGTAGTGAGTTCAACACCAACCTGAACTACATAGCGAGACTATCTCAAAAAACCAAAACAAACAATATATCCAGTCTCTGTTTTCAAACACTTTAAGTGGAATGCTCTCTGAAACATTAATAACTTCTGTAACGATTTCTTCTAAGTACTCAGATCTAAAGTAAATTAATGTTAATAAAATGTCCAAAATGAACATGTAGTGAATTATTATTCTCTGGTAACAGAACACGGTTGGTTTCTATTCTTTGTACTTTCTCAAGGTGGTTCTGAAAGCACTTTTAATGGATAAAATGAGATAATGTAAACCCAATGGATTTTTATTTATCTTGAAATATGACAAATCATTAATGCAGAATCATTTATAAGAACTGTTCTCAACTTTATTTTTTGTATTTGGAAAATTTAAAGGAAAAACCACTTGTCCTGATAGTCAGCAAAAAAAAAAAAAAAAAAAGTCAATGGCCAAAGATAAACTGGACTTTTGATGTTATATAGACCGACCCTAGGTGAACTAATGTAAAGGATTGTTAAAAATCAACAGCTCTTGGGATTTTGTTGACCAAGAAGGTTTTTTGGGCTTTATTTTTGTTTTTGTTTGTTTTGTTTTGTTTTATTTTCACTTTTGAGACATCACCAGACCCAGCTGTCATGAGGCTTTTATAACGTAGTCTAAAATATCTGCAGGCTGGAGATATCTATAATTTCAATTCAACAAACTAGTACAAGGACCCAAGGTAAAATATAAAACAACATGCAAGTTTCTGAGGCAGGAAATAATCACTAGAATAAGTCCTTTCCTTCTAGAAACTTAGAGATTTAACTTTTTGTTCAGATAAGTAATGGATAAAATGATTATACCCCAGAAGTCACATTTTAATTATTTGGATGCACCTGGAATTTATATGTGCACTTACAAAATGTTTTGCTGTTGTTCTGAATACAAAAATTGGTCTTGCAGCTGGGTGGGCATGGTGGCTCCTGCCTGTCATCCCAGCACTCAGAAGGCTGAGGCAGGAGGATTGCTGTGACTTCAAGGCCAGCCTGGGCTACATAGTGAGTTCAAAGCCAGCCTGAACAACATAGTGAAACCCTGTCTCAAAAAACCAAAACAAAACAAATAATTATAATGATAAGTCTTCCCCCCACCATAGGAAGAGCCAACATACTAACTCTTACTAGCGAGAATTTTTAAATTTCAATCCATTCTGGGCTGCGAGGGTCAGTCTGTGAGACCAGTGAAATGAAAATACTAAATATCAGTTGTAGTCTTAAAAATGTTTTGGGGAGAGTTCTCTGCAGCTTTCAACAGATTATCAGAAGGTTCTCTGAAACCAAAGTAAAAAGTAAAGCTAGGGAGGGATCAGAGGGTTGAGTTCGTTGAGTGTGACCTGGTGTAGTTCACCGTCACCACAGTTAGACCTAAACAACCCTGGAACAGTCCCCCTCTCCACCCTGTCTTCTCTAGAGCTGAGGAGGTCTGAAGGCTGATCAAGTCCTACATCCTCATTCTGGCAGCTCAAATACAATTTGTTCATTAGTACATGCATGCAGTACATAACGGGTAGACTCACTGCAGGGAGCTGACACATGCAATATAACCCATCTCAATTCTTTTTCCTTTCCCTTCTGGCTGGATTTGAACTCACTACGTAGTCCAGGCTGTCCTCAAATTCATGGTGATCCTCCTGCCTCAGCTTCACAAGTGCTAGGATTACATACAAGTCCCACCACACCTGATTCTCAAACAATCTCTCTTATAAGCAGGGAACAGACCCCAAGAGTTGGTTGTCCTCATTTGCCAAGCCTGAGCCAGTCGTACTTTTGAAAGACAATAAAAGTAATCAAGACTATTGCCATTCTTGCCAACATAGCTCAAAGCTCACTTCATTACCTTATTATTATTTGACCCCCATGAATGAGTGGGGGTTACCTACCTCCATACACATCGTCCATGCAAACCACGTGGTCTCCTGCTTTTAACAGCTGGAAAATTGTCACAGAGGCTGCTAAGCCGGAAGCAAAGGCCAAACCTAAAATAAAAATCGAGTTGGACTAAACCAGAAAGACAGACCTAGGGGAAGAAGCCCATCACACATGACTTCACATCCCTGTCTCTCCGATAGCTTGGTCAAGAATAAGTGATCTTTAAAAGATACACACACACACACACACACACACACACACACACACATACTGTAGGCAGGAATGTGGTCTTATATCCATTCATCCTTAGTTTTAACATTTCTATAAAACAGTTCAAAAAATAATTTTTTGCAAAATCTGATATGATACCTCATTGCCCATTAAATTACAATTTTAAAATATTAAACAAATTTTGAATTTGAGAAACAGAGCAAAAATATGACCCACTTTTTCATTATATGGCTATTGTTATGGTTGATACATTGTGTTCACTTGAGAAGTTTAGAGGTTTGACTAAGGGGCTCAGCAGGGGCCAAGGTCTTTACCTTGTAAACATTCTCATCCTGTGCAAGAGGAAGGCAGAGAGACATGGGAGTGCTACACCCTACACCTGCCCTGGGGAGGGGGAGCCTGCTTACAATCTAAGGGAGGGAAACAGGCTTGTTCCTCCTTTCGCTCTGGCTGCTTTTGCTGGCTGCTACCTTGAAGTGCTGGCCCTGGGCCATGTCATCCTGCCTTGGAGCCAGCTGATTACACACTGAAACCTCCACCAACTGTGAGCTAAATAAACCTTTCCTCCTTTAATTTGGGGTGTCAGGTATTTTGTCTCAGCAATGAGAGAAAAGTAACAAAAAACAAATATGAAATATAATATCCATAAAACATTTTGTTTAAATATTTTAAAGAAAAAATATACTTAATTAATTTATTTGTTTGTTTGTTTGAGACAGGGTCTTGTTATATAGTCCAGGCTGGCTTTGAACACTCAAGGATCCTGCTGCCTCAGCCTTCCAAGTGCTGGGATTAAAAGAATACCCGGCTGGAAGGAAACATTTTTAAAGAAACTCAGAATCAGAATTGAAATGTATCTGATAAATTTAAAGATGACAGATGCATTCATCTGCCCTTATTCAGTATCATTTATATGAAGACTACAGAGATAATTTAATAACAATTTGCTACCCTAGTAGCAGAACAAAGGTTCCGGGAGTTAATTCCTGGCCTCTGGGAACACATCATAAAGGGGGACTGGTGACAGCAAGGGCACATTGCTGCTATCCTTAAGCAGAAATTATCAAGTGAATGATAATTCACAGTATTAAAAGGTTTGTGATCTCCTAAGCAGAGCTGTGAAACTGATTTTGTACCTGTTTGTACTCACAGATACCTCTGTGTATAACCAGGGAATTCTCAGGAGACCTATGGTAAGTGCCACTTTTTGCCCAGCTAATTAGTTACTTCTTCCTGATGATGACCCATATGCATACAATGACAATTGAGGGACCTCGGGCAAAGTATTTATCATATTAGTAAAACATGAGTTTTGAGTGGTGAGCCCTCACACCCAACTTTTTTATTTTCTTCTTCTTTTCCCCTGTGTGGTACTGGGGATTAAACCCAAGACTTTCATACCTAACTCCTTCCCTAGACCTTTTTTGAATTTTGAGACAAGGTCTCCCTAAGCTGTTAAATTGCCCAAACTTGTGATCTTCCTGCCTCAGCTTCCCAGAGTGCTGGGGTAACAGGTATACTCCCCCACTCCTGGTAGTAAATGAGTGAATCTTTTTCCCCCATCTGCATCCTGAGTCTCTGGCATATTTTCACATCCACATCACTTACAGTACTTAGCTTCATCCAGCACTGCCACTAATTTTTCCAGGCAATTCCTAGTGGGATTTCCAGAGCGACCATACACAAAACCCTGAAGAAAAAGAAGAAGAGTTCATTCTAAGAGCTTCACATTTATGATGAGTGTCCTCACAGAGACATCTCAGCAGCTACGAGTTCATCCTACTTCCTGTTATTTAGTGTCTATAATTTATGTTCTGACTTAGAAATATGAGAGCATCCTGGTTAGGGGTACAGAGGGGATTAACTGAGCCACAGAGTAACCCTAATTCTGTGTTTCCTTTCCTAAGAAGTAAGTGATACAAGTTCTATTAATGTACAAGAAGATACCACAACAGACCCTATACACACTGGATGTTCAGATCTTGGCTCTTCAAACTGGCTCAAAAAAACAAGAGAGTAATTCTTAGCAAAGTACCTTTCATGCAATATGTTTTAAAAATTTGTATTATACTCCTTTTACATATATGATACAACAATATCCATATTCACACAGTCATTTACTTAATATTCAAAACCTGCTTTGAGGCCAGTGAAGCCCAATGTCATAGGACCTAGAGAGCCAGCATTAAAACCCAGGACCCTAACACTGATGAAAAGACCTGTAGTTCCCCACCCTCAACTCATAAAGCCCATAACAAAACACAATCATTCTTGACACCTGTGTTGCTGATTCAGGCACTCCCGGTATTAGTAGAACTCCTCACAGTCACCCACCAGAGAGAAAGGAAATGCTACCACAGAAGGGGACCCTACCCTTCCATAAATTTTCACCGTGGATATCTATTTACCTTGGGGTCAGGGCACGCTTCAGTAGCAAACTGCCTTATTTATGCAATGGCTTTTTCAAGTGGAACCAAAGAATGAGATGTTTCTCGGGCAGCCCTTCAAATTCCCCACAGTGCCCTTAAGTGATTTTTCTAGAGACAGTAAACAGCGGCTTATAGAGTTAACCATCCTTGCTTATCCTGAAAACATTGTTACTACTATCGTGCCAGAATGATTAACTTTTGTGCTAAATGCCAAAGCTTGGACCGCCACACATTCAGTAACCTGCACACCAGACACATTGTACGCTTGGAAGACACTTTGTATACACATCTTCATTCCAACTTCATCTCCCAAAACACAGGTCTAAGTCTATGAGCATTGTATTTAACACCTTAAAGAAGCTTTCAAAGATTAATCAAGGCTCAAGATTTATAAAGTTCAGTGAACCAATTGCTTCCAAATCTCAGCAATTTTAAATACTCCAAGATCCATCTGGTTTGCCTACAACAAGAACAAAAGCTATGCAATGAACACACAGTGCTCTATCGTAGGGTTTACAAGTCATTTATGAGTCAGGGTCAGTTCTTTGTCTATAAAAGTTTCCTAATACCTGCCCTACCCTCTGAACTGACTCTTATGAAGATCAAATGGAAATAGTGCACATGTGAAATGCCAGGGCATCACTGAGTGATTATCACGTACACTGTAGCTTCACCAATACCAACAACCTAGGCCGGTAGGTATTACTATTCTCACTTATACCGGAGCAGCCTAGGGCTTGGAAAGTTTAGACGACTTCGTCAAGGTAGCCAGCTCAGAAGAGCTGAGGTCATGATTCAGAGCTGTGTCCTTCAGGATAGGCTGGAGAAGCCACACTGCTTCATGACGCAATACGTGAACTGGTGGCTGGCGTGGAGCACGCCACAGTGTAGCTCAACTCCTGAGTGTAGGAGCCTGAGGCTGGCTGTGCACCACCCCTAAATCTCAGGCGTTGCATCAGACAAATGAGAATGTAGTTCAGACTAGGGTCCTTAGGATTAAACCAGTCGCCACATGTAATACACTTTATATAAATACATACTTTGTATACAAAAACATTTTCTATGCATATATGTGTGTACACAGTAGATACTCATCTATTAACCCAATATAGCTACTGAGGAATTACCTTAATTTGGGTGAGTTATCAGACCCTTAATTGTTTTTTAAACCAAATCCTTACCACATTTTTAACTTTTATTTATTTATTTTTCTACTAAAAGTAATGCAAAGAGGTTCTGGCCCTCGCGTCCGCAGTGACAGTTCGCCAAAAATCACATAAATTGCTGTGCAAACCTGTATACAGCACGCTGCACAAGCCGCTCCTTTCCAGACTTGCGCCCCAAAATGACCCGAGTGCGCTCACCCCAGGTTGGCCACAGGGCGCCCCGGCCGCCTCCCCGCCCCGCCTGGCCCCCGGCCGGGCTCACCGAGTGCTGGCCGGGCGCCTCCTGCTTGAAGGTGGTGGCCAGGGAGATGGGCGGCACCACGGCCCGCGAGTTCCATTGATCGGGGTCCTGGGCCGTGTGGATCGCCTGCGTGGCGAAATGAGGGGAGCGAGGCAGGAACCCCGCAGGGGAGGCGTCTTTTTTCTGCATAATGAATAGTAAAGGAAGTAGAAAGGGGGAAAGAGACAAAGATCTCACTACGACACCAGGCCGTCAGGACAGGCTGGAGGGAGACAACAAAACGGCACCCAAAAGCCCCGCGGGAGCGCGCCCCAGTGAGTCCCCAGCTCCGGCGAGCTGACTTTATAAACTGCCTCTGAGGGGCGGGGCCTGCACGGACCAATGAGAGCCGGCCCTGGCACCGCGCTCGCTCCCCATTGGCTGGCGGAGGGGGCGTTGCCTTGGCGTCTCCCCGGCGCCCCAGAGGCTGGAGGTGCGGCGCCTCGGGCATCTAGGTCAGCGCAGTGTGGTCCCGGAGAGAGGTGAGGCCCGCGGGCAGGAGGTTTGCCCAAGATGTAGGGCAAGGCCAAGGCCAGCTGAGTGTTGAAACCGAGCAACCCTGTAAAATCAGGCCACACAAA
The DNA here is from genome assembly GCA_004027455.1 of Hydrochoerus hydrochaeris. Taxonomy (NCBI): domain Eukaryota; kingdom Metazoa; phylum Chordata; class Mammalia; order Rodentia; family Hydrochaeridae; genus Hydrochoerus; species Hydrochoerus hydrochaeris. The sequence goes on from PVLA01008316.1 coordinate 29,606, forward strand.
CAGCTTCCTCTGATCGCCTGATCCACGCCCCTGATCCCAGGCCTTTGTCCCCAGGGCGGTGTGGAGAGACCCAAGCGCTGGTCAGGAAATCAAACGTGCGCCGACGTGGTGCTCATTAACCATAGACAGGGTCTCTTCCGCAGCGACCCAGGGCTGTCCCCGATTGACAGGCAGGCAAAGACCCAAGACACCTTGGGGAGGAGGACCCTGCAGCCTCCTGACAGCTGCTCAGACTAAAGCACCAGTGACAAGGCTAACAGGACCTTGCAGCTTATTGGAAGCTCAAATCCTTACCCAGAAAGCTTTCCACCGTTCCCCCAGGCTGGCCTCAAATTCACTTCGATTCTCCTGCCTCAACCTCCTGAGTGCTGGGATTACAGGCATGCATCACTATGCCCAGATCTTTTTCCATCTTTTACCTTGTTTGTTTTTGGTTTTTGTATTTAGACAAGGACTTACTACTTTGTCCAGGTTGCTCTCAAACTCCTGACCTCAAGCAATCCTCCCAATTCAGTCTTCCAAGTAGCTAGAATTATAGGTGTGGGCCACCATGCCTGGAAATAAAGAATTTTTTAAAAGATGGCACCAACATACATATTTTAAATTAGATCTTTTTTTTATTCTCATAAATCAAGATCATTCCTTAGATGACAACTTAGTATTATCTACTAAGGATTTAAAATACTCATTCACACGACTCCGAAATTTCACTTGTAAGAAATTTCACTCAGGAAATTCCTGCATGTGTCCAAAGATAAGTGAGAATGTTCTTTATGCCTATAAACTGCCTTTAATAGCAGAAGAATGGAAAACAGCTCATTATTGCTCCTCAGAACCTGATCAGCATTTATGGACGAGTCCTATGATCATTACACTATGTCCAAGAAGCAGGAAGAAATTGATAAGGACTGATATAACATGGTATCTGATTTCCAGGACAGCCAAGAACATTGCAAAATAATGTGTACACTGTGCATTCATTTTTTCTCAAAAGACTGTGTAGCATATTGCCTTTGTTTTAGACAGAGACCTATGGTATAATGTGTGCACAAATTATTCCAGTAATTGAAACCATATCAGGGACATCACGTATTACCTCTTTGACAATAATGAAAAACTAAAACCTAGTGTAAAAGATTCGGGTATCTGAACACAAATGATAAATATCTGAGGTAATGGATCTAATCATTCTGATGTCTTTACATATGACGTACATGTATTGAAATGTCACATTATAATCTCTAAACGTGTGTTTTGTTTCGTTTTGTTTTGTTTTTGTTTTGTTTGAGAGACAGAGTCTTACTAAATTGCTCAGGCTTTACATTTATAATCCTTCTGCCTCAGCCTCCCAGAGTACTGAGCCTACACACATGCACCACCACACCTGGCCTGCATCCTATATTATGTACTATTCCTGTATGTCAGTTATTAGTAGGTGTGCACTTTTAAAAATCTTTCAGTCCCTTGTGTTCACAATAGTCTCACCACCGGGCCCTTTTACATGCTAAACCAGCAGGCAACATGCCCTCCCTTCCTTCTACTTTCTCAAATCTCACAATACCTGATTCTCACCAGAAATCTTCTCTGATCTCCCAGAGACCTACAAGATTGAAAGTTTTGCCAGGCGTAGTGGTACACACCCATAATCCAGCGCTTGAGAGACTGAGGCAGGAGGATCACTAATATGAGCTACAGGGTGAGTTCAAGAGCAGCCTGGACTACATAGCCAGACCCTGTCTCAAACAAATAAATCAACATAAAGCATGAATTGTATACTTTCGTGTACTGGTTTCATTCATACTTAGAAAGCAAATACAATTCACAGGTGGACCATCTCAGATTTCATGGATTAGGCCTAAGTAAGAATAGAGGAAAAACTTGATTCTGAGCTCAAAATAAACAAAATCATAACCCTTGTGTCAAAAAAAAATGCAAGGACCAAAACTAACTAAATAAGAGGACTGATGATATAATCTGTTAGTGTACAGTATTTCTACAAAGTTAGCTCCATACATTTAGATTCTTTAAATTCTTTTTAACTCCTTATTTAGAAGGACTTTTGTCAATTTTAAAGTCACCTAAGCTTTTATTTCTTAGCTTTCTGCCCTGAACACCACTGGCTTCCCTTAAGCATCTTGAGAGCCGTCTGGTCAGGTGTTACTATGTGTTAGGTATGGATGTGCCTTTATTACATCTTACATTTCACCTTTTTACATTGTATGTCAGCTTTTTTTGTTGTGATTTGGTTTGTTTTTGGTTTTGTTTTTTGAGACTGGGTCTCACTATGCAGTTCAGGCTGCCCTTGAATTCATGCTGTAAGTCAGACTCGCCTCACACTGGGATCCTCCCACTTCAGCTTCCAGAGCTCTGGGACTACAGCAGCACACACCCAGCCTACATGTTAGCTTTTGATCATAGTTATTTTGCTAACAGAATATGCAAGGTTGTATTGTAGAATGCTGATTTATTTATTTATTAATATGTCTGATCTTTGTTTATTTGTCGGTTGGTTGGTTTTATGAGACAGGGTCTCACTATGTAGCCCAACCTGGCCTTAAACTCACAGCGTTCCTCCTGCCTCAGCCCCTGAAGTAACATAATTACAGGGGTGTGCCACCATGCCCAGCAAGACTGCCAGTTTTATAAGAATGAGAGGTTGCTGGACAAATACAGCTTTTAAAGGGATAGAGTCAGTGATACACCAGTAAAAGTTAATTAACTTATACGAAAATATCCACCTGTAGGTACATACATTGTTATAGATGTTACTGATAGTGTGTGTAAGGAAGAATTCACAAATAATGAAATGTTTCAGTTATTTAAAAAGTTTCAGTTATACAATTTATTTAGTGAAAACTTTCTGAACAGGTTAAGTGACATCCACGTTAGATGCAGTAAGGCTACACCGTTTGGAGGGAATGCTGATTTTTCACAGAAGTTATATTATCATAACATTCACTAAAAAAGTGTTTTCTTAGGATGAAGTCCAGAAGGGGCAAACGTTTTCTTTTCTTTTCTTTCCTTTTTTTTTTTTTTTTTTTTTTTTTTTTTTTGAGCTGGGGATTGAACTCATAAACCTCACACCTGCCAGACAGGAGTTTATTCTGATGAGCTGAATCGCCAGCTAGGAGGGGCAAACATGTTATAGGAAATAGAGGACTTGACATTTTTTACATGCCTTTGCTGCTTAATCTTTCTATAAAACAGAGTACTTCATTCTTCAGGCTGTGTGTGGTGGTATATGCTTGTGATCCTAGCAAGACCCTCTCTCTCTCTCTCTCTCTCTCTCGGTGGGGTCCTCGCCTCTTAAGAGAGAGAGAGAGAGAACACTAGTAGGGAACAGAACTAAAATCTGGATCCACTATACTAATTCCAGATCGCAGTAGCTCAGCCACTTGGTGCGCAGCGCCTCTAGGGCCGGACCTCTGCCGGCCCCTCTGGTGGTCCTGCAGTATTATTATGAGCTGGAAAACTACATTTTATGAGCACCCAGTGCTTAATTATTCTGATTTTTTTGCATTCCTGTAAGATCTTTTTGTTTACTTGTTTTTTGGTACCAGAAATTGAACCCAGGGCCTTCACACTGAGCTACATCTTTAATGCTTTAAAAACAAACTTTTTTGAAACAAGGTCTAGCTACATTGCTAAGTTGCTCCGACTAAGCTCAAACATGTGATCCTTCTGCCTCAGCCTCCAAGAGAGCTGGGAACACAGGTGTGTACCACCATGACCTGCTCCTATACTATCTTACATTCTCCTCCACCATGATAATTAACCTCCCTGAAAAAGAAATCATGTGTTCATGTATGTTTCCCACTGGCATATAAATATTTATAGGACAACCTAGTTCTACTCATATTCTAATTAGTGTGCCTAATGCATGGCTTATGTTCAATAAATTTGATTATTCAAAAAATGCATGAAGAATAGCCTGTCATTTGTCAAACTTGGATATAGTGTTTTTTCCTCTATTAAGAAATGTTTATTGCATATCAACCATGTACTAATGTACTAGCTCATAATTTATATGACTTCACTAAGAAAACAAAAGTATTATTCTTATAAACTTGAACTCCAGTGAGAAGATGGATAATTCCTAGTAAATGTAATAGGTAGTTTATATTTTCTGATAAAACATGACATAAAACATGGAGAAATTAAAACAAGGTAGACATAACAAAAAAAAAAGTCTACCCACTAAGAAAAGTGCACAAAAACCTACAGAATGGGAAAAAAAATTTGCCAGCTCTTCCTTAGGCAGAGAACTAATGTCTAGAATACATAAAGAACTCAAAAAGGAAATTAGACCCCTCCTTCCAAAATAAAAGACTCTATAAAAAGTGAAAAACTGAAATGAATAGACACTTCTCAGTGGAAGTAAAAATAGCCCATACCTACATGAAAAAGTGGTTAATATCTGGAGAAATCCAAATGAAAACCACAATGAGATTCCATTGTACTGCAGAAAGAATAGCCATTGTCAAGAAATCACAGGGAAACAAACATTGGTGAGGCTGTGAGAGAAAACAAATCCTTCTCCATTGCTGGTGGGAATGTAAACTAGTACAACCACTATGGAAATCAGTACGGAGGTTCCTTTAAAACCTACAACTGGAAATTCCACTGGACCAGTGGTGCCCCTTTTAGGTGTCTCCCTGAAAGACCTTGAGGATGTTCTGGTGTGTTGATGCCATGCATGGACACCCACTGTTATGGTTTGTGCCTAGAGGTCCCCCAAAGCCTCATGCATTCATAGGGCTTTTTCAGAGGTGGCTGAATCTAGAGTGTATAATTGATTTGTAGGGCAATGCTGGGATTAAGGCTGTGTAATCAATGCATCAGTCCACTGATTGGATTGGCACTGCCCTAATCCCTGTAGACTGGATACAAAATAAGGGACAGAAAGAGGCTGGTCTCTCTCTCTTGCTGTCTTCCCCTCTACCCTGCCACCCTGCCTTACAGCCAGCCTACTATGGGCTGAAATCACTACAAACTGTGAGTTAAATAAACCTTCCCCCTTTAACTTTGGGTGTCAGGTATTTTGTGTCAGCAATGACAGAAAAGTAACTAAGATGCCCATGATCACAGCAGCTAACTCTACAGTGATACAGCAACTCACAATAGTCACAACCTGGAAACGACCCAAGTGTCCCTCAACTGGATAAAGAAAATGTGGTATTTATGCACCATGGAGTACTACTGTGCCATAACAAAGGGTACATTTTTAGGCATTTGTAGGAAAACGGATGATCTCAAGACCATAATGCTGAGTGAAATAAATCAGCCACCAAAGGTTAAACATCACATGGCTTTTCTTATATGAGAAACTCAAAGTGAAGGTAAATTAAAGAGTAAAGTGAAATGCAGATAACAGAAAACAGAGAGGCAGATCTGCAAATCAGAAGTGAACCGAGAGATGGAGGGAAGGGAAAGCAAGGTAAAGGGAATTCATCAGTGCCAATGCCCCACAGGAGTGTGACCGTTGTGTTCTACAAACAAACGGACACAAAGAAAAACCTAGAAGGAAATGGGCTGAGAGCAGGGCCAGGGAGGTCCTGCTGAGGGGAGGTGACACCGGAGGGACCCGCCTGGCTGCTGCAGGGACCAGGAGCAGCACTGGGATGGCGAGGGCCTGTGGACCTGGGCGGCTCGGCCCAGCTGGAAGGGGATGGGTGCTGGGGCCACAGTCACGAGGGTCCCGGCTGATCCGCTGAGGCTGCGCAGGTGGGGCCCCAGGGGTGACCCAGGGACACGCCGGGGTCCTCACCTGCGCAGATGAGGGGCTATGCATGGCACCCTCATGGGGTAACCACATAGTGAGTAAGAATTCTTTTTTAAAATGACTGTGTTCTAGTTGCTGGGCTGGTCTAACTCTCCCCTCTTCTGTAAGCTCTTGGAGGCTGGGGGCTTGTCATTTTTTGTTGTCGTGATTTTTTTTTGACTGTTGTTTGTTTTGGGGGGATTGTTTGTGTGTATGTGTTTGTTTGTTTTGAGACAGGCTCTTGCTATGTAGGTCAAACTGGCCTCGAACTCATGACAATCCTCCTGCCTCAGCCTCCTGGGTGCTGGGATGACACAGGTGCATCACCACATCCAGCTTTAAAGCTGGATAATTTGTTTTGTTAATGACTGGACAAGGTGGTCAGTAGAGGACCCACCACTTCCTGTGCATAAGTGACTGTCTGCCCAAGTCAGCCTCAGGAGCAGCGCTGGACAGGTACGCTTGTGTCTTTCTCCTGGGCTTCTCTGACCGAACCTCTAGGGGGAACAGTCGGATCCCGCCGCCTTTTTTTACTCTTTTACTTTCCCTAGCTTCTTAACTTCTGTCCTTCCCTTCTCCTGTCTGCTTCTTTCCAGCAGTTCAAAAACAAATCCATAAATACAATTCCAGACGTGTGATAATATTCTCCTGTATGATTCATTTGAGGATGCAGTTTCCTCATGAGAAAGGTTAGCTCCACTTAAAAAAAAGTCACAGTACATAATGTGGCAACGCCAATGTGCTTCTACTATTTGTCTTTTTACAATGTTTGAGCACAAAGACTAAGCCTTGCTTTTCTCTTGGTTGCATAACATTTGTTCCGTCATTTAGCAAATGATTATCAAGCATTTTCTACATGCCACGCTACGTGCAGAGCTACGTGCTGATGACATTGATAAAATTTCATTCTTTCCAGAAAAAGAGATTGTCTTTTTTCTTTTTCTTCTTCCTCTTCCTCCTCCTCCTCTTCTTTTTCTTCTCCTCTTCCTCCTCCTCCTCCCTCTTCTTATCCTCTTCCTCCTCCTCCTCTCTTCTTCTTCTTCTTCTTCTTCTTCTTCTTCTTCTTCTTCTTCTTCTTCTCCTTCTTCTTCTTCCTTCTTGTTCTTCTTCTTCTTGGCTTTCTGAGACAGGGTCTCACTATGTAGTTTAGGCCAGCCTTGAACTCATGGTGATCCTCTTGCCTCAGCCTCCCAAGTGCTGGGACTACAGAACCACCATGCCTGGCTCCAGAAAAAAAAATGTTTAAATAAGCAATCAAAGAGAATAAGAATAATGGAGCCCATGTCTGTGACGGGTGGGCTACCTCTAGGGATAGCAGCTCTGGAAGACCTTGGCCATAAAAGGAGAACTTTGAGCTGAGATGTACAGAACAGGTCACTCGTGGGTGAGGGAGGAGGAGGACACCCCAGGACAGCTGCATCTGTAGAGGACAGCAGCGCACACAAGGGACTGAGCAGGCCAAGGTGGGCAGGGAGAGACATGGTCGTGAAGGTTCAGGATCCTACATAAAGAAGTATAATTGGCCTTAAGGAAACAATCCCTGGAGCATGTCTTTCTTACCTTGTGTTGCTAGGGATCAAGCTTAGGGCCTTCACACTGAGCTGTCTTCTTAGCCTTTTGCAGTTTTCATTTTGGTTCCCACTTGGTCTCTAAGTTACCCAGCCAGGGCTCCAGCATGTGATCCTCCTGCCTCAGCCTCCCAGCATGTAGTATACCAGGTCTGAGCCATCATGTCTGGTCAGTGAAGTGTCCTAAGGCAGTGGGGAACACCATGACCTGCTCGCACTGTAGATTTTAAAGCCCTTTCTGGTAGCGGAGTGGAGGAAATAAAAAACAGTAGTGCACAAGAAGAACTTGAACCAGACAAACCACTACGCTCGCTCATAACTGGAATGGAGTTACGGGTGAATAAATGAACAAATTGAGTCCACGTTTGCTCCTGTGAGATGCCACACACACACAGCTGGGGAGACACAGCACTCAAAACACACCGAGAAAGAGAACCAGAATGATGCCCTTCAGCAGAGTTATTCTGGCCGTGAAGTCCAAGGCAAAGTAACAGGGGAGCAGATTGGAATGCACAGGAATACCTGTCCATGGGGCCACGGTGGGGATGAGAAGGGACAGGTTTTATTATTTTATTTTATCTTATTTTATGATTTTGCTTTGTCTTGTCTTTTTTGTGGGGGAGGGGACTGGGGATCAAACTCATGGCCTTGTGCTTAGCAGGCAGGTGCTTATGCTGCTGAGCTAAATCCCTGGCCCTGTCTTGTCTTTTTAAGACAGGGTCTCCCTGTACAGTTCAGGCTGGCCTTGAACTCACTTTGTAACCCTGGCTGGTCTTAAACTCTCAGCAATCCTCCTGCTTCAGCCTCCAGAGTGCTGGGATTACAGGTGTGTGTCACCACACTCAGGTGGACAGCTTTAGAGACACAAAGGAAGGTTAGAACACTTGGAGTTGTTGCCAGATAGGGATGCAAGTACTGAGGGCTTTTCATTTATCTTATTTTTGTTGGTTTTGTTTGATTTCAAGGGCACTGAGCTTGGTTGTATCTGAGGGAAGGAGTTGGAGAAGAAGTAATAAAAATATAAGAGAAAGGCCTGGGATAGGATAGGATCTGGCGTTTGGGCTGTGTCACTCGGGCCAACCCTAGCGACACTTTGCATTTCTGTTTACTTACTCATAAAACTGGGAATGAGAAAGTTGTTTGAGGAATGAGCAAGCAATGGCATCAAGCACTTAGACTAAACAGACACTCAACTAAAGGTAGCTGTATTGGTCTGTTTTCTGTGATGTGACAAGTTACCTGAGGCTGGATACTTTATACAGAAAAGAGGTTATGCAGGATCCAGGGCAAAGCACAGGATTTGGCATGGCTCTGATGAAAGCGGGTGGCATCCCAAGGGCCGAAACTGGGCCGAGGCACAAGCTAGAGGGAGGCTGGAGTCTTGCGAGGAAAGTCTCTTTAATTCCTGTGGAGGGAAGCACCCAGATGACCCAGCTATTTCCCGCTGGACTCAGCTGCTAGAAGCTCCACAGTCTCAGCATCCTCCCGCTGGGAACCAGCACACGACTCCTGGTAGAAGACACCTTAAACCATATCAAACCATAGGAGCAGCTGGCAGTGCCAGACTATTGTAAAAGCCAAGCAGGTTAGGAGACCAGATCCTGAGGGGACACAAAAAGTAGGGGGGCAGTCAACAGAAGGTGGCTCAATGCATCTGTTTCCCGTAACTGTAGCACATTATCTGAGGCTGGATGATTTATAAGGAAAACAAGTTCACTTTAGTACCAGTACATGGATCACTCCCTTAAAATGGACTCCCCATGACACTGGTCAGAAGCCTTGCAGCTGCCCGTTCCTAGTGAAGGAGACTTCCATGTGCTTGTGTGGTGATGTTGAGCACCACTCTCGTATCTTATCTCTGTTCCCATCTGTGAGCTGTGCAAAAGGCTGTCAGCTATTCTCCATTGCATCACATACCCTGTGCCTAGTACACCGCGAAGGTACTGGAAAGGCCAGGGTTACCCCGTAGCTCTTTCTAAAAGCGGCTCACAAAGAAACATTACTGGGTACTGGGTTGCTCACCTCTCCTTCTGGAGTTAGAGTCCAGGTTCATCTCGTCTCAGACAAAAAAATTGAACAAAATGAGCAAAAAGCAGTGGCAGAGTTTACTTGAAACAATAGAAGTGCAGAGTTAGAGAAACTGGCTCTGCAGAGTGGGATAGGACCAAGTAAAAGAGGGATCAGCAAGAAAAAAGAATGCCCTGGAGGAAGCAGGGTGGGCTGCCAAGAGGAAAGCCAGCAGAGCAAGCTTCTCCTGGCATCTGTGTCCTTTTATGCTGTTCTCTCTCTCTCTCTCTCCCTCTCTCTCTCTCTCTCTCTCTCTCTCTCTCTCTCTCTCTCTCTCTCTTTCTCTCTCCCTCTCCCTCTCTCTGCAGGTTAGGCTGGCTTTGAGCTCACTTTGTAGCTCTGGCTGGTCTTGAACTCACAACTATCCTCTTGCTTCAGCCTCCCGAGTGTCACCAAGCCCAAATTATGCTGTCTGAATCTTGAGGAAACAGAATTTGTATACATTTGTCCTGAGAGGTGGTGCTGGGATCCCACGCCATCGCATTGAATTCACAACACTCAGAATTCATCTTGAAACAGGCAGAAAAGGAAACAGTAAAATCGTCAAGACTACAATAGTTACCGGAGCATTGTGTTTCGTTACACATTTCCTGGAAGCTGGAAAAAATAAAGGTCAATGCAATAGACTATATAATTCTTCAACCAGTTAATAAAACTTGCATTTTTTTTTTACAGAAAAAAGCTTTCTTCCAGGTATCAAATTCTAGGAAGTATTTAACCTATCAATTGTTCCATGCAAGCTACTAAATATAAGTACTATGATCTTGAAAGTATTCAATGTCAGAATACAGGATTGTTAAGAATATACAACTTTGGTTTTGTTTTATTTTACTGAGACAAGGGTCTCACTTTGTAGTCCAGGCTGGCCTTGAACTTGTTATGTAGCCCAGGCTGGCCTCAAACTCAAGGCAACCTTCCTGTCTCAGCCTCCTGAGTGCTGGGTAACAGGTGTGCACCACCACGCCCAGCTTGAGACTTTCAAGTACATAAGGTATTATAAGCTTTACGTTCTGACATCAGCGAGCAAACCCAGCCTGGGAACCGGTGCCATGAGCGGCTGCCTGCCAGACTGGAACAGCCAGACCCCAGCCCCAGCCAGATCCCAGCATGAGGGCTGGAAAACAAGAAGTTCCATCTCACAGGGCACCCCCTCACCCCGCTTCCCTGCACCCATTTATCAGAAGAAACACAGGCTGTGATGACAGCTATGGAGGTGAAATGCAATCGGATGCCTGTGGTGCTTTGCTGTGTCACTAACATTGCAGTCTAGGGCCAGTGGTCTGACCATGGGTTCAGAGGATAGCGGTACTCAGTGAGGCATCTAGGGGCGTCTCCTTCTGAGAGTTATAGCCATTGTTGATTCCCTATGGTCTTGTTTTGGAAGGCCTTTATCATTTCCATTAATTTGTTGGGTTGGGTTGGGTTTTATTCTCTTTTCTTTTGTTTGATTATGTCAAGTCTGATGGCAGGAGCAGCTATTTTAAAAATAGTAAGATACATTATGGTAGCAATTTTGGATTTACTATTGGCTCGAAGTCCTTTATTTCATTCATTGTTTTGTTTTTATTGTTCTTATTCTATTCTGTTTGATTTTTACTATGTCCGAAGTTATCTGCAGCTATTTTGAAGACATCAAAAAATATTATGGTAACTAACGTTTATTTTGTAATGTTTTGAGGCCCGTATCTCTTACACTGGTTTGTTTTCATTGGTTTTGTTTCATTTTCTTTAAAATAAAAAAAGATTTTTTAAAAAATAACCTCTAAGTTCCACTCTTCATTTCTCCACAGCTCCTTGGGGAGCTGTCCTAGAAATCTGTGGCAAACTTCTGGGTCCTGGGGTGCTGTGAACTCGGATTCTTTCTAGGATCTGCTTGCCCTAAACAAAGAATTGGTTGAGACAAGTGCAAAGGGTAGTGAGGTTTTACATGTATTAAAGGTCAAGAAAAGAAGCAAGGATTCTGGCCCTGCGGAGTCCAGAGCTGGCGACTGACACAGCCAACAGCGGCCAGGAGTTCACGGCGCCCATCTTTTGTGCCCTCCCCACCGAAGGTTGACGTCAGATCTAAATCTTCCAATCAAGAACCTGCGTGCTCTCCCCGCCCCAACAGACTGCAGATGGTATTTTCTGATTGGTCCCAAGTGCAGGCTCGGTTGCTTGTTTCTGTGCGTGTGACCGACAGGCGATACCTAACTGGCCCATCCGGCTGGCCACACCCTAATCTCCTGCCTTGGCAAGATACCGCGAGAGTCGACATTCTAGAACAGCAGTTGAAATAACTAGAAGACAAAAACTTCAGTCCCTAATAAACGTTAAACACCATCAATTCTTAAAATAATTACCCACCCCTCATCCCATGCATCTTTCCACCTTTCTCTTCTGAATTTCAGTGAACATCCATAAGAAATTTTTATGAAGACATTAAAGGCATAGTTTAATTGAAATATTGAATTTCTGAAGATTTTTGAGTCTAAGGATGTTTTATTTTTTGAGACAGGGTCTCACCGGGCAGCCCAGGACAATCTCCCAAGGGCTAGAATGACAGCCCACATGCCTCTCTTTAAGAATTTTTTTCAAAAATTAAAACAGAGTGAGATCCTGCAAACCTGGTGATCTGAAGGAAGGCTCTTAGTTCCATTTGTAAAGACTATCCAAGTGATTTGCCCGAGCTGAGTGGTCACACGAGGCCCACAGGAAGCAAGGTGCAAAACATCAACCAGCATCCAGGGAGGGACCAGGTCTTTCTGCCCTCCCTGTCCTGTGGCTGGGAGAATGTGGTGGCTGAGTGGCAGACTGTTAGCAGTCTGTGTAAAGAGAGCCTCGCTTGAACACAGAGCCAAAACTAACAAAGGAAATATCCAACTCAATGGGGGAACTGTGGGATGTCCACACCACCCTGCCACCCCTACACACACGCACACACACAAGTATGCAACTCTGAAATGTGTGTACAAGTAGTTTATTTGGGTAGTTCTCCTGGAAGCAAAAGTTGTAATGGGTAAAGGGAAGCGAGGTAGACAAAAGAAAATGTTAGATTCCCATGCAAGGCAAATGGAAATTGGCGATAGTTATGGGGTGCTCAGGACCTGGGATGAACCTTCACGATGCTCCTGCCTGAGGCACAGAGGGGAGCTATTATGCACCCTTCCCTCTTGGGTGCCCACTAGTGGATGGGACCATCCCCATGAGGATGCTCTTGGGGGAGGGGGATGGCTCTCCTTAGCTAAGGGTAATTCCCCAAAAATGAGAGACTTCGAGATGAATCATCAGCCTCTCACAGGAAAACGGGAGCTCTTTGGGGGCAATCTGGTGGGTACCCCCAACATCTCCCTAAGTACTGCAAACTGACAAGAGCAACATGAGCCTGATCGAATAGCAGGAGAGCTGCTCGAGAAACCAGACATCCAAGGAAATGGCAGTGTTACAGCCCTCCGTGTAAGAGAGATACAAGATGCTGAGCGGTAACTATGGCAACAGATTTGCTAAAACAGAGGAAACAGATACCATCCCAGCAAAACCAGCCTCCCCCAAATTGACTTAAGAAAGGGGAAATGATTTGAACAGATCAGAAACAAGGACTGAAGTTCTGCTGTTGAAAATGATCTGACGCCTGACAGCTCAGATAGTTTCGGTGGTCTTTTAAGCAGTGTTCCCGAATCATTCGTGTTTGCGTGACATTCTTGGGAATCTAGTTCCACACCAGTGGTGGCTCAGTAGATCTAATATTAGGTTAAGGTTCCGGGTCTCTATTCCTGCTCTGTAGCCTCACTTTGCAGCAAGGATTTAGCTTACAGTAACTGTAGCAAAGGTGGGAATTTCTCTAGATTATTTTGTGAAGCTAACACAACTTTAATGTGAAAACTTTATGATAAAAATATACAAAAAAAGAAGTAAAAGGAAAGAGAGCCTGGTACAGTGGCACACACCTATAATCCTAGCACTCAGGAAGCTGAGGCAGGAGGATCACTGCAAGTAGCCTGGGCTACTTACACTAAGAGAGCCTGAACTGCATAGTGAAACCCTGTCACACAAACAAAACAATGAAGAGAGAAGGCAAGAGGGAGGGAAAGTAAGTCTGTCAAACAATGTCACTTCAGGGAAAATCTGTGCCGGCAATATATCAAAACACAGTATGACTAAGAGTAGATATGGGTCACAGTCAGGGCCGGCATCCACTTGATCCATGAAAGCAACTAACTGAAAGCAGAATTTCAAGGGATTATAACAGCATGTGCTGAAAACGCTTTTGATAAAACATAACAATATTCTTAGTAAAGACATTAAATAAAATAGTCATATAAAGGAGGTACTTAAATATAATAACAAATAGATCCCAAAGCCAATTTATTATTTTTTTCCCCAGAAAGGGTCTCAGCATGTAGTTTAAACTGGTGTCAAACTCACTATGTAGCCCAGGCTGGTCTCTAATTCAAGGCAAACCTCCTGCCTCAACCTCCTTAGTGCTGGGATTACAGGTATGCACCAGCACAGCCAGCTAATTTTTATTTTTACTATTGCATGTGTGTGGGGAGTCAGTATATGAGTTATGTACAGGTAACGCATCTTAATTCCTTTTTGTGTCCCCTTTCCTCTCCCTCTCTCCTCCGTCTGCTTCTTGACTCCTCCCCTTTGTTTAATTTTAGTTTTTTACATGTCGGCAATACATGTTTACATACCTCCTGGGGAGTTGGGACATGTACATAACACATCTTAATTCTTTGCCGTACCCTTCTCCCAACTCCCTCCTCCTTAATTATTCTTTTAAATAGTTATGACTTTAAAATTTATTTTGGTGGTTTCAGTGAAATCAGTGGTCACAGAGTTAAATGAGAATCGACTGACCTAGTAGAAGAGATAACCATATCTCTGTGGGCCTCGTGTGACCACTCTGCCCACCTTGGCCTTGCTCATCTGATAGTATCCTTAGACATAGATAAGACTCACTAAAAGCAAGGAACATCTACTCTTAATAAAACAATTTGGCAAGGTGGGTAATCAGAGGAAAATGCACAAAGATAATACTTTATAACATGAGTGGACAGAGAAAGTAGCGAAAAGCTCACATAAAATAAAATAAAAAGTGTTTGGAAGTAGATAGACCAGTACAGGAAGAAAAGAGATAAATATTTTTTTTAAAGCTATATTCTTGGAAGGAAAGATTGGTGGTCATAAAAATATCACAGACTTAGAAGTCGTATTTTCATGCAATCTGCTTAGAATTCCAATAGATACCAAGGAGAGCGAAGGGTGAAATAAACAGGAAATTAAACATCTGAAAATAGCTAATAAACTTATGGAAAAGAGAACAGGGGACACTGATTTTATTAGAGATCAGAAAATACCAAAAATAGAATAAAAGTTTACATTTGACTTCTGTGTCCAAAAGGTCATAAAAGAATCATTCCGGGGCCTGGTCATGTAGGACAGCAAAGGAGATTGTAAAGCCAGTTTTGCAATTATTAATCTGCCTCCCTGCTTGTGGGAGGAGATGGCTCCGGTGACCCAGAGACAGGCGGTGGAAACTCTTGGACCAACTCCGGAGTCTGTTTCTCACCCAGTTCTTTAAGTAGGAGCGGAGACAGATATTTTTCTCCATCTTCCATGCCCAAACCCAAAACTCCAGGGTTTTCAGAGAGCTACTGGATTCGACATGGGTCCCCGGAGTACAGCAGGATTCGTTACCTTCTCATGGCTGGAGAAAACTGTAGAGGGGAGTCGTTGGGCGCTCACCCCAGTGATGAGCCAGCCGGGCCAGCGGGAGTAGTGTCTCCCAGGGCTTCGAGGGGACAGCTCTCAGCAGGGTGTCAGGTGGTCTTAGCAGAGCCCCGCAAGGGACTAAGCATCTGGTTGACAATGAAGACTTAGAGCAGCTGGCAGTCAGAAGATCACTAAGGTAGCAAAGCTCCTCTGCAGCTCCCAGCCCCAGCCGGGAGACTTAGGAGAGGCAAAGGGAAGCACCAGGGACCCAGAGGACTGATGAAGACCCACCCTGCACCCTCCAGTCTTCTAGGCTGAGTCTGGGAGGCATAGCCTGGGCCAACAGAAGGGTCTAGTCAGGTGAATGGTTGGAGCCCTCGTACGCATTCATATTTGAGGGAAATGGAACAGGAATCCAGCCTCATAGTGTCTGATGGAGAAGCTCAAGTGAAAGTTAAGCAGCAAAGTGCTGAAACCACCCAACACAATGCGGTTAACATGCAGAGAGAAGCCAAGGATACAGCTCGGTGGCAAAGCATCTGCCTGGCTACCATGAGGTCCTGAGATGGATTCCCAGTGCCAAAATAAAATAAAATAATATAAAGATGAAAACAGAGCATGTCGGTTTTGCTGGCATCATACTAGTTCTACTCCATCTGGT
>PVLA01008316.1:45459-90444 GCA_004027455.1 Hydrochoerus hydrochaeris
AGAAAGAAAGAAAGAAAGAAAGAAAGAAAGAAAGAAAGAAAGAAAGAAAGAAAGGAAGGAAGGAAGAGAGAGAGAGAAGTAAAATAAAAATGAGTGAATTACAGGTATAGCAATTGACTTCCAGTATTTCTTTAGGTCATTGCATGAGAAAAGCAAGATAAAGATATGTATAACACATGAACTATAATCCCATACTTACAGAAATGGAGAACACCTTTATATGTATGTGTATGGTGATATATAGAATTATAGTATTTTGTAGGGAAAAAAAGAACCAAAGGAAACTATACACTGTTATTATAAACAAGAGAAGCTTGTTTAGGCTCTGACTATAGGTCCACAGACCTGCTGGGTCACCTCAGGCAAGTTCCTTGATCTCTTTATATTTGAGTTTCTTTTTCTAGGGAGTAGAGATGGTTCTGCTGTGGACTCCAGGGTTTGCTGGGGTGAATGAAGGGTTAATATGCATCAGGCCAACCGTGCACATAGTGAACCCTCATTCAAGGTCATTTACGAATCCGTCACTGTTATTACTCTTACACTAGATTGGTAATACATGCACAGGTAAGAGAGACAACTACGCTTGACACACACTAAAGAAATGGGGGAAGTTAACCAAAAAGAAGGTTTTCAAAAAGCCTGACCTAAAATATTTATGCAATTCTATGTATAAAATTATATCATACATATGTATATATTGCAATCTTGATGTAATTTTTTTCAAGGGCCTTGTCTTTTTTTTTGTATTGGGGGTTGAACTCAGGACCTTGCTCTCGTCAGGCAGGCAGTTACGCTGCTGAGCTAAGTCCCCAGCAGGCCTAGCCATCTTTAAATCTATTTCCAGAGAATTTTCTCTCTCTCTCTCTTTTTTTTTTGTACCAGGGATCAAACTCATGACCTTGCACTTGCCAGGCAGGTGTTTATGCCACTGAGCTAAATCCCCAGCTGAGAATTTTCTCTTTAAATTAAAACATTAAAACATACTGCTGTGCCTGTGTGCACCTGTAAGCTCAGCACTTAGAAGCTGAGGCAGGAGCTCACCATGAGTTTGAGACCAGCTCCCACTACATAGTGAGTTCAAGGCCAGCCCAAACTACATAGTGAGACCCTGTCTTAAAATAAAATAAAAAATAAAACAATCTAAGCTTTTAGATTCATGTCAAGTTCCAAATACATAGCAAATTCAATCTACTAAAAAATTCACCCATAGAGATGGACCACAGTTTAAAAGCAAGTTTATCTAAAGCTATTCCATGTCTCTGGCCCATTAACATCAAAAGAAATCTAGTGTGACTCAGTGACAAAAAATGAACTTGTTTTTTCTCCACATTTACCAGTATGAAGATACAATGGTGCGTTTCATATTTTCAGTGGAGGATGAATTGTTCAAGTGAATCAGCAGAGATGAGCTGGTAACTGATTTGAAAAAGTTTGGTCATTGACTCGGGATGGCTGTACTGGTATTTCCACCAATACATATAATGGGGTAAGTGCTGATAGTAGTCACAGTTTTTTCAACAGAGCCGTTTGTGTAGTATGTTCAATTTTCAGACAATTCTCATGCTTACTGTGTGATGTCACCCTTTTAATAATCTTTTGGTAACATCGTATACTGGTATACAGAAAGAACAGCTGAGATTCAGAACAATGAAATAGCTTGCATGAACTTATACAACTAATTGATATAACTTGAATTTATACAACTAATGTAGAAATACAGCTAAGGAGGAAGCCAGTGAATGTATCCAGACTCAAAACCCATGAATTCTGATCCCAAATTTTAATATTTACCCATAATACTGGATTTGCCTTTAAGAATTACAGAAAAAATAGAATAAAAAGATTGAAGAAAAACAATTTTAAACTTGAAATACAGGTACAAGACAGACATTTCCACCTTCATCCTGGGAGAAGGAGGAATAAGGAGGGATGTGTGTAAATTGTGTCTACAGATTATTTTTTCTCTTCCCTTGAAGAGCTGGAGCCTAGAGCCCATCCCCTTCAGCATGCATAAAACCTCCTCGTTCCTGACAAGAGAATTAGGATGTGTGACTCACACACATGGGCAGAGGAGACACGGCCTGTGTCATTTTAACAGCAGAAGTCCTGGCCTCTTCCTCTTGGCCTGTTGCCCTGGGAGAAGCCAGCTGCAGTGGTCCCAGGAGACCTCAGCACCCTGTGCAGAAGTCCATCTACAGCGAGGGACCAAGGCCCGCCGCCAGCTGTCAGCACTCACCTACCAGACCCATGCATGCAGCTCTCTGATGCAGATCCTCCAGCCCAGCCCAGCCTTCAGGTCATTGCTGCCCCCACCAATAACTTGGCCTCTGTGACAGGAAAGACCAGTCACCGAGCCAGAATTACTACGTGCAAATTCCTGCTCCACAGACAGAACATGAGACACATCTGTCCACTATTCTGTTGAAGCCATGACATCCTAGAACAATTCATTCAACCAGGAGAGAGAACTACTGTGAGGACTTTAGCATTAAAAAGTACCAAGTAGGATAAAAGAAAGGTTTCAGACAATCAGACGGTCCAGAGGCTGTGCAGTAAGAAACTGGTTGCTTAGTTTTCCTCTTGTTTGTTTGGGTCAGGAATAAGACGTTAATGTGTATCTCATGAGAGCCAGTCTGTCAGTGGGTGGCTGTATCATCATTCCCTTTCTTTCAGGTTGCTTGCTGAGTCATTGATCAACTGTCTAGTTTGGAGACAGAGCAATGGAGCTCGTGTCTTCTCATCATCTCCAGTACTTGGGGTCAATGATTGATGACTGGTAGAAGCTCTTGGATTTGTTTCTACACAACAATCTGAATAATTCTGGGATGAAAGAGCCACAATTCCAAAAAGTGGCAAGTCCTATACTAAGATTAAGGAAGAGACAGATTTCCAGAGGATCGCCTTAGTTTTTTTAGCTTCATCTATTAGGGGAGAACAAAGAGTGATTGTTAATGGGTGCAGTTTCCTTCTAGGGTGATGAAAATGTTCTAACAACATTTGGTGGTGTTTCACAATTCCATGAATATACTAAAAGACACGAAAGTGCACTGTAAATGAGTGAGTTATAGATTATGTGAATTGTAATTCTCTCAAAAAATAAATAAATATGCCAGGTGTGGTGGTGACCCACACCTGTAATCCCAGCTGTCTCAGAGGCTAAGCTGGGAGGATCACAAATTACAGCTCAGTTCAGAGAAGTTAAAGACTTAGCAAGATCCTGTCTCCAAACACAAAGGGGTGGACAGTGCTGGGGACGTAGCTCAGCGTGAAAGTCCTGGGTTCAATCCCCAGGATCACAGCAAAATGAAACATAGCAAAATAAAACAAAATAAAGCAAGAATGGGACAGAGTGGAGAGGACACAACTTTGAATTCCCAGTGATGGAAACCCTAGTCTCCTTTTGTAATGGGTATTGACTTTTAGAGGCTCAGGTTTTATAAAGCTACTCCTAATAACTACAAAATAATGACTCCGTTGAATTTATTCCTAGCTTTTAGAAACAAATGCTGATGATATACGGGAATGAAGCTCCCAACCTACTATGTCCAGTACGAGTTCGTGTTCTCTAAAATCGAAGAATGAATTTTAGGAACAACAAAGGTTAAGAACAGAATATACTTATTGAATGAAAGAAAGCTTCTGTCTGAGAGAGACAGAAAGGGTCCTGAGTGGGTTGCCAAGGACTCTGTCTTTTCTAGGGACTTTTATAGAGTAAAAGTGTCGGGGGAGATGGGTTCAAGATGGGGAAAACTGGAAATTCACAAGGCAGGCATAAGGTGGGACAGAACTATGGTCAGCCAATAAGATTAATAGTTCAGGTAAAATTGATTAAACTGGGGACAAGCAAATCATGTGGAAAGCCAGCATTCTTAGGGAGCAGTGACTCTTCCCTAGAGGACTGGGATGGTGACTCCTGCCTTCCTCAGGGTGATAGGGAACTATTTAGAATATCAGTCCTTAGGATATGGATGCATTTGCTTGATCTTTTGTCTTGAGGCCTGGCCCACAGCAGGAGGTGTCTGTCTCTCTCCCCCCCCTGCCCCCCAGTTGCCAGGGCTTCTGCATTGTCTCACTACCTATAGTATTTCTAAGTAACTCATCTGCCTGTCACACTGAGACATCTCAATGATCTGTCTTCACTGCCTGTCTTGGTTACCTTTTTCTCATTGCTGGAACAAAACACCCAACAACCAAAATGAAGAAAAGGTTTATTTAGCTCATTGTTGTGGAGGTTTCAGTCCATAATCAGCTGGCTCCAAGGCAGGCAGGGTGGCGTGGCTCTGGGGCAACACTTCAAGGCAGCAGCCAGAGCAAAAACAAAACAAAACAAAACAACAACAGAAAAACCTCTTCTCCTGGCTTATATTGTACACAGGCCACACACCCCCCAGGGCAGGTGCAGCACTCACAAAATCGCCTGCCCTCCTTTGCACAGGCTGAGGCTATTTACAAAGTAAATATCCCTGCTGAGTCTCTCAGTTAAACTTCTAAACTTCTTAAATTGACACAATGTATCAATCACTACACTGCCTGAAGAAATCACCAAATTTAGTGTCTGCCACATTGACACGTATTACTCATCTAATTTTTGTATAGTCTTATAAGACAGGTATTATCAATCCTGTGCATTGTACTAGAGCTTGTAAAATTGAGATGACTCTCTAGGGTCATAAAGTACGTGATAGGGTCTACCATAGATTCAAATCCAAAACGTCTAATTACAGGTGCAGGTTTAGTATCCCTCCTACAATATCATAAAGGCACAACTCAACTTGCTTACCAGCCACTTGTCTCTCCCTTAGAAGTTTTTAAGCATCTTATTGGCAGAACCATTTGGGTGGGCAGTGAGTAAATTTTGTATTACTTTTTATTCCAATGAGTCTAAAATCCTGACAACAAAGAAAGTTTATCTGTGGTGATGAAAATACTAAACTTGAGATGATAAAAAGTTTGGGAGCATTTGGGAGGCTGAGGCAGGAGGATTGTTGTGAGTTCAAGGGTCATGTGGGCTGCATACAGAAACCCTGTCTCAAAACAAAAAAACAGTTTGGGATGGTAATTAATTCAAGATGTTTGGGTTGCTGCTATATTCTTATGTGTAACGCATGTACCGCTGAAAACCCTCACAATCTAAAGAACTGTAGAATGAAAATAAAATAAAACTTATGTGAGTCGATGCCCCTATTATCTTTCTTTAAAATGATACCTCCAGAGAAACTTCAGACAGTCCAGACCAGCAGCTTAGTGTGTCTGGATGCTAATTCCAGAGATATTAAAAATGCAAGAAAAACCACAGCAGAGCACATAAGTGTGAAGACAGTCAGATGGGAGAAGCTCTCACAGCCGGAAAGCCTGCTGGAACTCGGGCGGGCAGAAGAGACAGTACAGTGCTCCCTGCTGCTTTGCAGCCAGGCTGGGATGAGCATGTGACGAAACCCCCGAAAGGGCTGTGGACCTGATATAAGGGAATGAAACTCCCAACCCACTAGATGTCCCAGGCGATTTTGTGCTCTCTAAAATTGAAGAATGGATTTTAGTAACAATGGAGGCTAAAAGCAGAATATATTTATTGAGAGAAAGAAAGCTTTTGTCTGAGAGAGAGAGAACGGGTCCCCAATGGGTTGCCAAGGACTCTTGTCTTTTCTAGTGACTTTTATAGAGTAAAACCCAAGGTGAGATGGGTCCAAGATGGGGGGAAAATGGGAACTCGCAAGGTGGGCATGAGGTGGGACAGAACGATGGTCAACCAATAAGATTAATCGTTCAGGTAAAATTGAGCAAATCAGGGACAAATGAGGACGCGAGATGCATGGCAAGCAGGCATGCTTACAGAGCACTGACCCTTCCTCTGTGGTTTGGGATGATGACTCCTGGCTTCCTCAAGGTGATCCACACTGATTTAGAATATCAGTCCCTGATGATTGTACTGAGGTGTGGTAGCATATGTTTTGCCTTTTGTCTTGAGGTCTGGCCCAGAGCAGAGGTGTCTGTCTCCTTCAAGGCCACGAGGTATCTGATCTTCTGCACTGACTCCTCTGAGGGCGCAGCCCTGTCACACTGCCTATATATCTCTATCTAACTCAGCTGCCTGTAACAGAACCAACTGCCACCTCGACACTCCTTCAAACAGAACAAAGGTTTCCTGGCGACACCGTGTGTGCCAGTCTGCTCTCCTTCTGTGGTTTACCATCGTGTTAGCCTTCTCTAGCTCTCCTTGTCCGTGAAAACTCCTAGGAACTCATGCAGTTTTCACATTACGTTCAAGGTTCCCACACCAGCATGTGCTGGGTAGTTAAACACACACTGTAGCAGAACACACTGCGTCAGTCCGGAGTGCAGTTGGTGATAAGCACGTGTTCCAAACCCAGGCTATCTGGTTCCAGTCCCGGTTCCACTGTTTATATCTTTTTGACCTTGGGGAGATTTTTTTAAAAATTATTTGGAGCCAAGTTTACCTAACTCTAAATGAGCCTGTCTCATGAGCTTGTTGTAAATAATAAATGTATTAATATACATACCCAAGACCTGTAGAAAGAACTCAAGAGATGTTACTAGATGTTATTACTGGAATAATAGGTAAAATCAAAAAAATATATATTAAAATAGGTAAAATCCACAAAAGACGTAGGAAGGGAAGGGAAGCCACTCAATCTGTGGGTCCTCCATGAATGCAGGCTACAGAAACAAATGGGAAACAAGCTGGGCATGTTAAATCTTTTTAAATTGGTTGTTGTATTCTTTACTTCTAAATATAATTGCTGGGCTGAGGCTATATAGCTCAGTGGTATAAGTGCCTGCCCGGCAAGCACAAGACCCTGAGTTCGATTTCCGTTACACACACACACAAAAAAGACTTAAATATAATTGCTGTATCCAGTTTTTACCTGATTATAATAATTGCCAATCAGTGTGATCGGTCTGTTTGGGTTACACATAATATCTACTTTTTCTAGGAGCCTTTGACTCATTAGTGTTCCCTGTGGATGTCATAGATTGCTTTTAGACAAAAAAAGGGATGGTCACATCTATATTTTGTTCACAATAGGTTAAACAGAATACACCTACACATGAATGCCTCTTTTTTATTAAAATTGAGAAAAATTTAATATCTTCTTTTATTTTCACCTTTTTATAATCAAACTACCTTTTTTCATTATACTTTCTTCTTTATTATACTTTCTTTTTAAAATATCATTACTAAGGACTTAGTATACTCAGTTAGTGTTAAATACTAATTTTGTTTTAAAAATTTTTAATGTTTCTTAGCATATGTCTGCGGTAAAGAATGATTACTGTCATTACAAGGATTTGGTAAACATGTTCCCACCACATCTTAATTTTTTTTACTCCCCCTTCTTCTCCTCTCTTTCCACCTAAAAATAATGATTTTGAAACAAACTTTCACAAGTCGGTAGCTGGAAACTCCTTTAAAATGTCTCCTTTAGCAGGGGATTTAGCTCAGAAGCATAAACACCTGTCTGGCAAGCTTAAGGTCGTGAGTTCAATGCCCGGTTCAAAAATAAATAAAATAAAATACAATGTCTCCTTTGCCCTTTAAACAGTGTTGCTAACATCCTTGACAATATTCTTCTTGTTTAATGATAAAAATAAATAATAGCTACCTAGCTGGCCATTTATTTATTTAAAAAATTTGGGGAGACTGAACCGTAGAACCAACCACCCTAGGCGAAGTCTATAACGCATGCATATCTGCATTAGGGACAAAGCTCTGGGCTGCTGCGTGTATACCTGAATCTTGGTGTGGCCCAAAGCGCTACTGCTGTTGTTACTGCTGAGTCACTTTGAGTGCAAAACTAGAAGACAATCAGTTTTTTGGTGAGGGTATGAACTCCTCCTGGGGTTTCCCACTCAACTCCTTATGCTGCGGTGCACCACCCGGCCTGTGGCAGGAAGGTAGGAACAACCTCTGCGACTTTTTACGATGCCCCACGCGAGGTCGGTCTCATTCGCTTCAGCTGCATCATTTATAAAACTGGTACATTGGAAGGATGCGGACCTCTGGGTTAAATCAGGTAGGCACAACGCTTAGACAGTGTTTCCTTTAAATGTTCGGGCTCTCGTGGTTTTCCTCATGATAGGCTGCCCTACACCCTCCAGGCTGTGCTTCCCCTTACTTCTTCCTCTTCTACTTGACCCAAGCTCGCTCTGCAAGCCAGCTTCTTCACTTTTAAAACATTTTACTATTAAAAATAAAAATTTGGCCAGGCCCAAAACAAAGCATTTAATAGGCAGCCAGTTTGCAACCAATGTTGACTACAGGTATAGATACACAAACCTTGTGATCATTTCCTCTTTCTTGCTAACTGACCTTCTGGAGGGTGCCACAAGCTTTCCGGTTCATTTGTTTGTGACAGATCTCACTATGTAGTCCATGCTGGCCTCAAATTCGTTAAATACTCCGGACTGGAAAGCCTCCTGACTCAGCCTCCTGAGTGTTGGGGTTACAGGTGTGCACCACCATGCCTGGTTAAGTATGCCGTGTTTTAAAACTCAGATTCCCCTCCTGACTACTGTTGCTAAGTCTGGGGCTGGTACTTTGTGGACATCTACATCAGGTTTCTCTTTACACACCTTCATTGGTATTTCCTTTTGTCCTGGAAAACATGTGGGCTTAGCAAGTTATAAATATTCTCTTTCTCACCTAAGTAAGTCACTTCAAGATCCATGTACGTCTTCTCCAAAAGATAAAAACTACATTTGTCTGGGTTGGATTTTGTGATGTGGTCATAGATAGTCTCAACAGCCATGACAGGAGGGTGGGTACAGTGACTGAGGAAAGAATGGGAACAAAGGGCAGCTTCTTACAGGAGGCAGAGTACCACTGTGCACCGGGCAGCTAACCTGGCTGTGTCTAAAACGCACTTCCACAAGACCTCTACGAGGAAATCCTGATACATTAGAGCAGCATTGTCCAGTGGAACTTTCTGTAAGATTCCAATCCTCTCTGTCTGGACCATCCAATATGGCGGCCACTTGCCATTTGTGACCAGGGCAACTGAAGAATTCAGTAAATACAATCAATTTTATGTGGTTTCAATTCATTTAACTTTAGCCAGAGTGACTGGCCACTTTCACATTGAACGGCACAATTTTAAAATTTTCTTTGAACAACCATGAAATAGTATATGGTACTTATTTAATATTTCATAACTGGGAATTGACCTAGAGTAGAAACTTGATCTCTGCCATTTTTATGCAAATGTGTTAATTATATTATTTATTCAAGTCTCAGATTTTTTTTGCATCAAAAAGTGAAAATAATCATTCTCATTTTTTAGGATAGTGCTACTCAAGTGTGACCCGCGTATTGATACCCATCAGAGAAATCAAGACGCTTTTGTAGCCAGGTGTGTTGTTGCATGGGTATAACCCCAGCACCGAGGAGCCTGAGGCAGGAAGATTGCTACGAGTTCCAGGCCAGCATGGGCTGTGCAGGGAGTTCAAGGCAAGCCTGGAATACACAGCAAGATCCTGTCCCAAACAAACAAAAACAGAAGCTTTTGTAGAAATTCAACAGAATAATGTTGCATCTTTTCAATCTAATAAAATGTAATATGACACTCAAAATTTTCAGCCTTGTAAAATTTTGTTATATTTTACAAAAGGAACCATTTACAACAGTTTGCAAATAAAGCAAACCCGGCCCTTTACCACAGATGGCTTGAGACTCACTGTCAGAGATGCATTAGGGGTGAAGAGAATGGACATAACTGATGCCGGGCTGTTGTTTTAAATGTCAGTCTCATAATTTCTCAGAATCTTGTGATAAAAACAATCCTGTCTTTTTCTGGTTAGAAACCACATGTTTATTTTTGCATTTTGAGAAAAACAACAGAAAAACCAGACAACTTATTATTTGCAAAATGACATATAAATATTTGCAACACAATGTATAACAGTGTGTATGTACACACACTAAGATGGACAGGAAATCACACGAGGGAACAGGCCAGGTGGGAATAAATTTATGATGCAATCCAACTAAGTTCTTTGCTAAGTGTTTGCATAGTGTGAAAGCTCTTACTGCTGCTCTTCTAAGTCCCATCTGAAGATATTAGCAGTCTAGGCTCCAAGTGTTCTCAATCCCTGCTGCTTCAGCAAGGAATTCTGTGTACTGATCCTGATTCCTGAACTATGAATTACTGCTTTATTCATCTGTTGAGGAGTATAATGAACGAGGCTCAGTGGACCAGAAATGGACTTCACATCTGTATATTTAAGCAAAAGCAAAGTTGGCCATCACCTAGCATTAATAGTTCTGATATAACCTAAGCAATTCTTTTGAAGATAACAATACGCAATTGAACAACCATTGCTCAGTTCCTATCATGTTGTTTTGAAAGCCGGTATTGCTATTGTTTTGGGTTTGTTGTGGTTCTTTGTTTGTCTCTTTTGCTTTTGTTTTTCTTTTCTGTGGTTTTTTTCCCTCTCTCTTTTAAATAAAAAAAAATAGTTCAGACATGAACTCTAGAAGTGAAAGGTAAGGAAGATATAATACTTTTATGTTTATAGGGATAATTTTCTTTAGCTTTCTGGGGATTGGATAAGAGACTTCTTTTAGTTGTTCTTGACCCTTGAATAATATTCTCTGCCAGTTCCTCTGTCTCTCTTACCAAAATACCCATCATGGGTAATACCTTGCTCATTGTCTTAAGATTCCCTTCTAGATGAGGAGTATTTCTAACTGTTTATATCTCCTGAGAGACCATCCCACAAAGTGCCCCAGCAGTGGCCCAGTGGCATTGGCTCCAGAGATTGGCCACAGCTGTGGCTCCAATAGCATCCTGGGAGCGAACAGTTGTCTTTGAATTGCTCAAAATGTAATCGCATGGACTGATCCTGGGACCAGTTCATGGTTGCAAATCTTTGTCTCTTCAAACAGCCATAAGGTATAATATGTTAGAATCACTAGGGGTTAATGGCAAAATATGTCAATCTACTGATTGTTTTACATTTAAAAATGTGTTGTTAATAATATAGGTAAGAGTGAAATGTGTTATTCCTAGTGTTTAAGGAGTATTATATATTCAAGTGAATAAAAGTTCTTTTGTAATTGTAGAACTAAAATATTTCCAATAAAATTTTTAATCACAAAGGGGTCAATTATGAAATGGTTCTGTAAAGAACCTCAGAAAATAAGCAGATGCTGAAGTAATGTAAACTGTGCATTTAAAAATATATAGGCTGCTAGGCATGATGGTGCATGCCTGTAGTCCCAGCACTTAGGAGGCTGAGGCAGGGGAATCCCTGTAAGTTTAAGGCCAGCCTGAGCTATATAATGAGTTCAAGGCTGGTCTGAACCACACAGTGAGACCTTCACTCAAAATGTGTGTGTGTGTGTAATGGCCAGGTGTGGTAGTGCATATCTGGGACCTTAGCACTAGCACTAGGGAAGTTGAACCAGGAGGATTGATATGAATTCAAAATGAGCCTGGATTGCACAGTGAGTTCAAGGCCAGCCTGAATTACAAAATGAGACCCCACACACACACACACATGTGTGTGGGTGTGTAATACAATAATGAAAAATATGTTTATAGCAAAGTAACACACGATGAATACTTACAGCACTGTAGTGGATCGGTAACTGTAGTCAACTTAAATGCCAGCTCACCAGCTGAACTGAATCAGGTCAACCCACCTGAGGACTGTTGCCACCATAAAAAGGAGACCTGGAGAGGAAAATGAGCTTGTAGGTTCTGCTAAGTCAGTGTTTGGAGCTGGTAAGTTTTTTGGAGCTGTTGGTTCTCCTGGAGGAGCTTGTCATGGGGGCTCCCCTGATTCGAACTTAGCCACTATCATTGGAGGAGCTTGGGACTTTGTTGCTGAGGAGACACTTGTCACGCTGCCTTCCTTATGTGAATTTTGCTGTTGTCATCATCAGAGGAGCTGAGGACCTCACTGTCACTGAGGATGGCTGTGGTATTTTTGGGGGGAACCCTGGTCCTTATTTTGAGCATCACATCTTGGCTCCACTGCAGTACCCGTCTTGCTTACTTTCTCTCATTGTTGAAACAAAATATTTAACACCCAAATTGAAGGAAGGAAAGGTTTATTTAGCTTGCAGTTTTGGGAAGTTTCAGTCCATACTCAGCTGGCTCCAAGGCGGGGTGGTGTGGCTGAGGGACAACACTTCATGGTGGCCCCAAGCAACAAGAGTGAAAAGGGCAAAAAAAGGGAACGCACATTTCCTCCCCTCCCTTATATTATATGCTGGCTCCCTGTCCCTGGGTGGGTACAGCATTCACACCTCCAATCCCAGCACTAGACAATGAGCCAATCACAAACCTCCATGACTGCTTGAGGCTTTGCGGGGACATCCAAACACAAACCATAACAGCTCTCAACCTACTGACACGGATTCTTCACCCCACTGGCACAGACTTTCTAGCTTCCACTGCTGACCTTTGGGCCCTCCCTGCACAAATCTGTGAAACAGACTTGCATGAGTCATTGTTGTGGCTCTAGGTTTTCAGCTGAACTCACGCAGGTTATTACCATGGGATCTAGGTCCTCAGCTGGATTTTCCAGGTCTTCAGTGCAGATTTCCTGCTCTTTTGTTTGTATTCCAATCCTTGGGTGGCCATTATAACACTACAAATTATGTGTCCTGTATGTAATTGTTCTCCTTGCAACCCTTGACTACAACAAGCACTAAAGTTAAAGTGTGTTAGAAAGAAATCATCTTTGCACAGTGAATGATAGAAGTACGAAAAGAAATAAATCGCAAGCAGTGACTAAGGCTGCTTGGGAATTCAGGAATAGAGAGCAATAGGAAACACCTGCAGTACAAGAGAACACTTGGAAAATCTGATGCTTAAAAACGTGGATGGGCTTTAATCAAAATAAGGCTTGATACATGTTGTGACTGATTTTTGTTTAACATGAATTTATTATATACACATTCCAACTCCCTATGATGCACTTAATCATCATGTACCACAAACGTACTAATAAAAAATTAAAATTAAAAATCAGATGATTTCCTTTTAGTCTTCTCCTTACACTCCCCTTTCCCCTCCTTCTCTTACTATCAGCCGGTGTTTGACCACTAAGAAGAGCTTTAAACACTAAGAATAATTGTCATAAATTGTGTGAGTTAGGCCGGGGATATAGCTCAGTGGCACAGCGCCTGCCTGGCAAGCGCAAGGTCCTGAGGTTGATTCTCAGTACCAGTAGATGAACAAATAATAAATGGTGTATCTGTGTATGTGTGCTATGTGTGTATATGTGTGCACGTGTGTGTGTACTTGCAGGAGGAGCAGTGTAAGGGATCTAATAACATTTCAGCATTAGCCACCTTCCCAATTCCTGCTCCCCAAAATCACCCGTTGCAAGTGTCTTGCTTTATTTAGACAGTGTGTCTTTTCAGTCTGCAGAGTTCTCTCCCGGAGCCGAACAGTAAAGGAGCTAAACTGTGAACGGGAGCAGAGCTGGGCCGTTTCACCTCATGATACAGGTCAGCCCCGGGAGGTAAGGACCTAACCCAGGCTCCATCTGGAGAAGTCAGGAGAAGCGCAGCGGCGCAGGCCCGGGCTGGCGCTGACTGTCCAGTGTCCAACACTCGGTGTGGCTGCAGGGGCCCGTGTGCCTCCCGGCTGAGTCCCCCCCATCTGCCACCCCGACGGAAACCTCTCTCTGCAGAACCGGGCATGTGAAAATCTCAACTCACGATGCCAGTAAACATTACAGTCGAACAGCTCGGCAGTTCTGACCGCCTTCTGGCTGCTTGGCTACGGATGCAGTTTGCCAGCGGGGGCGCTGACCAGTAGTTCCAGTCCGCCCAGCCGTTCATTTATACTTGAGCTCAGCCAAAAGACCACGAAGGGACCCACCATTCATTTTGGCTGCAATTCTGATATACTTGTTTTTTTATCTCTGCCTATCTGAAGTCCATCTTGCAAAATGGGCCCATTGTTAGTGTACAGATGCGATTAGATTTCTCTCCTCTCACTGAGGTCACAGGCTGTAGTGAATCCATCATAGATAAGAGCACCCTATGGGCTCTTGGCTGTGAATCAGAGTCCTCCACGCAATAACTTCTGATAGTCTCTGGACCAAATATTCATAACAGCGAAGGAAGCGCTTTAGGTGTGGTATTTTAGCAATAAGCCTTCTTAGTTAGACAACTGCTTGACTACTTTATCCTTTTTAAAAATTCTTAATATTAACTGAGCATGGTGGATCCTGTAATCCCAGCATTTGGGAGGCTGAGGCAGGAAGATCGCCATGAGTTTGAGACCAATCTGGTTTATGTGGTGAATTGAAGCCAGCCTAGACTATACAGTGAGACTGTTTTTAAAAAATAAAAAGTTCTTGAATTTTTTGACATTAGTTTAGAACAATGTTCCAAATGGCGCTATCTTGGAAACTGCAAAAGCAGGGTGAGGATCAGAACTAAGCAGCGCTGTAACTAGAAAGTTTAAGAAGTAAGTGTGACAGAGAACAGCTAAGCAAAGATGTCATCTTCAGGACCTGCCTCAGGCTGGGCTCTTTCCTGTGCCTGAGTGTGTTGGTCACTTTCCTCTCATGGCTGAGACCAAAATTAAAGAAGGCAAGGTTTATTTAGCTCACAGTTTGTGGAGATCTCAGTGCATAATCAGTTGGCTAAAGCAGGACAGCACAGCACAGGGACAACAGTTCATAGCAGTGGAAGACAGCAAAAGCAGCAAGACCAAAGCAGAGGGAGAGCCAGCCTCTTTTCCTCCCTTGGCGTGTAAGCATGCACAAATTCCCTCCTCTTGCACAGACTGGGGTTGTTTACAATGTGAAAGCCTGGCTCCCTGCTGAGCCACTTGGTTAAACTGCTAAACTGCTCAAGTTAACACAATGTATCAACCGTTACAGGGCGTCACCAACCCCAGTTCATCCTGTCTCTACTCTTCTGCCTACAAAGGAGAATAAGGGTGCGCAAGGGCCAGGATGCTAAGGGCACTTCAAAGTAAGAGCGAGGGGAAGAGTGTTAGCCCAGTTGATAATGAATTCTAGAAACCATGTCAATAGGACAGAGGCAATTCAGGGAGGAGAGCTGCTTTAGTTACTTTCTTCATGGCCGAGACAAAAGCCTGACACCCCGAGTTAAAGGAGGAAAGGCTGATCTAGCTGGCAGTTTGTAGAGGTTTCAGTCTATAACTGGCTGGCTCCAACACAGGGTAGCATGGCAGAGGGACATCACAGAAGAGAGCCGTTCACAGCAAAGAAGGCAACGAAGTAGCAAACCATGGTGGCAGCCTCCTTCTGTCTCTTCTATGCTGCCCAGGCCACATGCTCTGAGGGTGGGCAGCACCCACACTGAGGGAGGGCTTTCCCATAGCCACACCCAGCACTGTGCCAAACCAAACTGGACCGATTTAATAATCACACACCCTTGATCCCAGCACCACAACCTTAATTCCAACATCACGCACGCTGGATCCAGCCACCCCTGAAAAGCTCCACTTCTGACCCCTTGAGGCTTTGCGGGGGACGTGTAGACACAAGTAAAGCCACAATAAAGAGATATATTATTAACGTATCATGCAGTGTTGGTTTTTACATACAGGGTTAGGAGTTGTTAATAAATCACAAGATTGATTGATTGATTGGATGTTTGAGATAGGGTCTCACTATGTAGTTCATTCTGTCCTTAAACTCCTTGTGTGCCCTGGGCTGGCTTTGAACTTGCAGTTTCTCTTGCCTCAGGCTCCTATGTGCTGGGATTACAGGTATGAACCACCATGCTGGGCTAGTAAATCACATCTTTAGTTAGCAGCACACGGACTTTAAGGGAAATGAAGGAAAAACAATGAAAGCAATGCATAGGTAATAGTGAAATTTCTAGCAGATTTCATAAATACAGGAAGTATTAACACCTAATTCCTACCTATTCATCAAATCTGAATTTATGGATGTAAAAGGCGATTTTTAGAACCTTACTACATACTCCTGAGACTGTCTATGCTGTTATTTATTTATTTATTTATTTTTGATACAGGATCTCCCTACATAGTTCAGGCTGTTCTTGAACTCTGTGTGGTCCAGGCTGGCTTCAGACTTGAAGCAATCTCCTTGTCTCAGCTTCCCAAGTGCTAGAATTACAGGTGTTTGCCACCATGCCTGGTTTAAAGTGATAAATACGTATGATGTCTTAATGCTAAGCAACAAAAGCAAGACCTAGTTTAGGTAATAGATGATGTTGGTGCAGTCTCTGTGCTTATAGAGTTTATATTATAATGGGAGATCCTTCACACTTCACTGAAACCAGTATCTTGAGTTTTTATTTGTTTGGATTTATACCTCACATATATTACTTTAAGCAGCCCTAACAAATGATTAAGAGGTGAATAAGTTTGTCAGACAAAATACAAGATGCCCAGTGAAATTTGAATTTCAAATAAAGAGCAAATGACTTTTTGGTACAAATACACCCCAGTGTTGTGAGCATCTGTGCAGTACTTTATATGTGCTTATTCACAAAATTTATTGTTTGTTTGAAATTGCACTTTAACTGGATAGCCTGTAATTGTATTGGCTAAATCTGGCAATCCAGCCAGGTGTGGTGGTACACGACTATAATTCCAGCATTCAGAAGGCTGAGACAGGATTACTTCAAGTTCAAGGCCAGCCTGGGTTACAGAGTAAATTAAAAAAAAATGTATATGATAATCCAAAGAATATGTGGGTATAGGGTCCTGTGTGTGTTGGCACCCCTGGAGAAACACAGCCAAAAGCGTAAGGTCTTCCTGGCAGTTTCAAGAGACAATGGGGCATGGTCGTGAGTTCAGTTCCTGGTACCAAAAAAAAAAAAAATTGTATAAAAAAATAGAGAGAACAGTACCTCGGACCCAAGCATGGCCAGTGGAAAACTATGAAAATGACTCAATCTTTGACCTCAATAGGAAGAAGGAAAGTCAAGATCTGGTGACCGACTGAACGTGAGGCTGAGGGATGGGGCAGTCTGAGGTGTAGAGGAAAGCACAGGTGTAGTCAGCGGACCTGCTGATGGAGACAAAGCCCACTCTGCACGCTCTTGAGGCTGGTAGGTAGAGAAGGCGGTTGGCTGGTTTCTTGGGAAACGAAGTCATTTATTTATTTATTTATTTATTTATTTATTTATTTAGGTTGGGGGGTTTTAGGAGACAAGGTCTCGCCATAGGGTTCAGGCCCGCCTTGAACTCATTTGTGCAGCCCAAACTGACTTCAGACTGGCTGCAATTCTTCCGCTTCAGCCTTCTGAGTGCTGGAATTATAAGCATGCTCCACCACGCCTCATGCAGCGAAGTAATTTTAAAACAGATCCAAGAAACCTTAGAGGGGCATACCGATCTTTATCTTTGCGTGCTGTTAATTCTTTCACATAGCTACCAACTGTGTCCTAATCTCTTCTTTCTTCTCCATTCCTATCCTTCTTACAAATCTCTTGCTCTAAGGTTTTGTTTTTCTTTTTTGTGATCTAAAAATAACTTTGCGTATAACTGTTGCGCTTTATTTTTTCTTCCCCCATTCACCTGGCCATTCAGTGCTCTGGCATCTTTCCTTCCCCTCCCTTCACATCACTCTGTAGTGAGTTAATCCATCTCAGAGGAATTGCTTATTCAGGAATTTCTGTAGCAGAGAAGAGCTCTGGTTTCCGTGGCAACCTTACCTCTGGCATTTTTTTTTTTTTCTAATTGCTTAAGAGAATCTGAATCATGGACAGCCACAGGAAGGAAAGGAAACTGCCCAGCAGTCCCTCTGAGCTGGCAGGGGGCTAGATTTAAGAAGACAAAAATAGCATGAGGTAGGGAGATGGAACTGTGTGTGGGAAATACCGTCTTGCATGGCTTCTTGCTGTACTTGCTAGGGATCTGTTGTGAAGGTTGAGAGGGTTTGATGAGGAGTACAAAATCAGCGGAAAACTGTTCTCCACACCACGTGGAAATAGGAAATTGTGTTCTAGATTTTTTTTTCTGCGTGTGAAAATGTTAAATACAAACCTTCAGAGGAGAAAAAAAAAAGATGTAGACTAGCCTTGTACTAATGTTCACATTAGGAATACAGTGCAAGGCAAAGGGAATTGAACAAGATTAGTAAGTACTAGTTTTACTTGTAGGTCTGTTGCATTTGTAAAATACATCCATGAGCTTTTCTTGCTTTGTGTGGCACTGCTATTTGATGTTTTGTATTGTGATACTATTGCTTTTGTTACACTAAGACCCATGAATCCAAAGGTGCTCTATCTAAGGCTGGTAGAGGTACATATATTTCTGTAAACATTCAGAGATACGGTATTCATTTTAGAATCAAGTTGTCAACTCAGTGTTCTGTGTTAGTGAGTACATATGGCATTTAACAAAGTTTTACTCATTAGAAAAAGTTGAAAGAGACCCATTTATCAGAAGGTAGTTTTACCTGCTATTCAAGATAAATCGAATGTAATTTGGACTCTTAACTACATGAAGTATTAATCTGTAGACCATAGTCTTGCCTAATAAATTCAATACTTGAGTTAACTACTTTGAATTACTAGATTGAATTCTATTTCATTAACATTTCAATTCAAAGCAAATGTTATTGCCCATGAAGTCTTTCAACACATTACATAATAATGAATAATCATATTTTTCATCATATTTCATCCATAACACCTGCAGAGTTTCTCCCTCTGTTCTTTATTTCCTCCTTCCCTCCCTTTTTTCTTCAAATAAAATCCCTCTTGGAGTTTTTGAGTACTGTCTCTTTATCATAGACTGATCAGGCCTACAACCTCCCAAACTGGTGGACAATAAAAGAGACAAGTGATATGATTTTAGAGCTCCAGGAGGATCAAAACCCTCTAGCAGAACTCAAGATTTTCTGAGGCTGAGAAAAAGAACTTCTCTGGGTGCCAGTATTTATTTGGTTTTCAAACAAGGGACAGGGTTTGAATGCAAAAAGCAGGAAACTGAGCAGGACCTTGGAGTTGGTTCAAGGACTTCTCCAAGTAATAAATCAAATTAATTTATGTCTAGGTTGGCCTTCACTGCAGGAGGGAGATGGCTGCAGCTACAGTTTTTATGTAGTTAACTAGGGTGGGACCCAGATGTCCTCTGCCATGGCCTTATCTTGTCCTTTGAGGCATCTCTGGCATCACAGGCCTCAGCCAGGACCAGTGATTCATAGAGGTTCCTTACTATGAATCTGCTGCTCATCTCCAGACAAGGGGCTTAGGCCTTGGACAGACTCACAAGTAACAGAGAAAGCCAACTGGTTAATTTTAAATCCTATCAGAGCTGCTCCTCAGTGGTCTCCATCATGTCTTGAGTCCTGTGCTTGCCTGTGCCTTCCCCACCTCTCTCCCACCTAAGAGCATTATGAAATAGTTCTTCTCCTTGATTGTTTTGGCCCTACCTCCTTTGCAGAGCTGAGTCCTAATTGGCTAGGGCTCTCCCCTCTCCCTGAGATTTGTTCCTGTGAGTTAGGTCTGAGCCAATCAGCACTCTTTATTCCGTGGGATTAGACAGGGCTTCCCTGTGACTTCAAAATCCAGACTTGCCTCCTTGTACCAGCAGAAGGAAACATGGGACCAGCCATCTGTGCCCTGGAGGATGCTCCAAGGGGAGAGACAGGCTGAGCAGTGCTCTGTGTACCTGACCTAGCATTCGAACAGGGTCCCTGCGAAAGACCCATCTACCCAGTTTTCCATTATGCAAGTCAATTCCTCCCTTCCTGCCACTTTCAATTAAATTTATGTACTGTTACTTTAAAAGGTATTATTATTATTATTGCTACATTACTGTATAATAACATATCTACTCTTGAGATTCTAGGAAGAACCCAAGACAACAGCAGTCAGTGTCAGTGTAGTCAGGGCTGGATTATTTAAGAAGTTTATTCAATATCTCATCACTGAGGTTAGAGTTGTCTTGGGACACTGTAGATACTTCAGGATTTCATGTTTTAATTGACTAATCAATTCAACCACCTTTTGCTATTAATTTTAAGCATTTGCTTTCTGTTAGATACAGTGCACAGAGCAGTGACATATAGCTCCAGGACTTAGTACTCAAAGGACCAATATAGGAGGAAACTGGAATACAAATGCTGATGCTTTGGTGAACCCTACTAACACGTTTTTTAGAATGGTGCTTCTAAATGCATCATAAATCCCAGCACATGGGAGGCAGAGGCAGGAGGATCACTGCAAGTTCAAGGCCAGACTGGGCTACATAGTGAGACCCTGTCTCAAAAAGCACAAAACAAATGACAAACAAAAGCCTCATAAATACTTCCAATTACAGAGGAAATGTAATGTCTTGAAATTATTATCAAATATGTTTTAAAACCAAATTTATGATTTAGAAATACTGCATACATATATATGTATATAATGTATGTATTTTTGTTACTATGTGAAGAACTAGATCTAGCAGTAGGCATCATGAACATAATTTTTAGGTAGTAAAGTGAATATAAATAGTATTTGGAGTTACCTGCAGCAAGTCTCATAGAATATGGAGACACTCGTGGTATCTTTTGGTTGCAAAGGCATAAATCCTGCTAATGCTGAAACTATTGTGGCTTGTGGCATACATTCAAAATAGCAGGAAACGGTAAATTATATTTGGAGGTTTAGTTCAATGTAATTTCCTGGACCAGACTTCTATGCCAAGTGGAAGAAACAAACAAACAAACCAGTTTTGGATAGACTGCAGGAGTGGCCTAGGAGTCAAACTGGAGGATTCCCGCCCCCACAGCGCGGCGCATGCGCAGACGTGGAGGCCTGAACCAGCCAGGGGTCTGTGACAGTCACACAGGGGAGTGTGACCCTGTAGCTGGGGCGAAGCTGGAAAGACTGGCCACGTGACTGGGGTATGGGGAGATTGCACGTGATGGTGGCGAAATAGGACTCTGTCTTCCTGCGTTTGAAACCTTTACCCTCTCTCCATGGCTCAGCCTATGTAACAATAATCCAGGTTTCCTATGACTTGGCTTTTGGGGATCCAGCCACATCTTTCCCTTCTCATCTCAGTGACCACCACTTTTCCTGTCACCTCGTTGGCGATTCTCAAATACCGTATCGTATTCTTTTCAGTTTTGTTTGGCCGAGCCATCCTTTGCTCTGCTGCGTTTTGTTCATTTGCCAGATAGGGACGCGGAAGGCCTCGGGGTCATGAAGTTAAATTCGCTCTTGAGATGCGCTTGGAACTATAGTTAACGTTAGGGGAAAGGAAAAGAAACAGAGGGACGAGCTCACAGGACTGGTTTATTTCAGAACACACCTGAGAGGGCCGCTCTGGCGCTAGAGACCAGACCAGCTACCCAGCTAGGGGCGACAGGGTCCCAAGACAGGGTCTTGGCCGGGGCGGGGGCTTCAGGGAAAAGGAGTGAGGTTCCCTATTAGCGGCAGGCATGGAACACACAAGCAGGTGTGCTTGCTTGTCAAGCACAAGGCTGATTAACGACAGGAGCTGTGGATTTCAACTTCGGGCACTGGGCCTCATCAACCCGTGATTACACATTTCCAGCAGGTACCCAAGCCCAGCAAGGGAGGGGAGGTTTAGCGTGATCTCTGCTCAGCTCAGAATGGTGGCAGTTGGGTTCCTTCACTTAACGCAAGCTAAACTCTAAGTAAATGATTGCTATTATTAGCATTAGTATTATTACCCATAATGTCTGCTCCCCCTTTGCTCAGTTGGCCCATTAATATACATTTTAAAGGGTTCTGATACTACCTCCACCAGCATGGTTTCCTGATAATGTGATTTTTATTTCTTCCAGGTAGAATTCGTAACTTTTTTCCACGTTTCTTTGAGATCTCATGTACTTTAAATTCTTTTTAGATTTTTGACACAGGGTCTTGCCTTGTCCCTCAGGCTGGCCCTGAAGTCATGGCAAGTCTCCTGCCTCAGTCTACCAAGTGCTGCAATTATAGGTGTGCACCACTGAAGTCTCGTTTTTTCATGATGCAATGCAATCTCATGTTTCTAAATCATATTTTCCCTATCAGTGCCAGTACTCGGAGGCTGATTGAGGAGGACCAGGAGTTTGAGGTCAGTCTGGGCTACACAGAGAATTCAAGGTTACCACGGACTTCATAATGACCCTATCTAAACAAACATACAAACAAACAAAGACTGAATATTATTGTTATATCTGCAATGTTTTATTTTATTGGAGGGACATAAAAGTTTTCAAATCCATTCACGGGAGGTACCCACTAATGAGACTGAAATTCTAGATCCAGTGAAAAGATACTTCATAGATACAATGGTACACTGTTGTGTAGGTTTTGTTTATGATAATAGGTTTTGATGATGAGAGCTGGCCATTCTTGCTATACGCAACCTTTAAATGTTAGCATTTTCAAGGTGCTGTGTTCTACTGGTCTTTCTTAATTTCTCGCTCTCCGAAATCTTCCTTAGAGGAATTCAGTCACTCCTACACCCACAATTACTATATAATCTTCTGAGTTTGGCCTACACTGAGTTCTCTGTCTCCTAAGTTTCATTTCCAAATTTCAAAAATGTATGCTGTCTAACTCCCTCTACATAAAGAATAAGAACTGGCACCATAATATGCCAAGAATGAACTCATGTTTTTAACTGTTAAACATTTTCCAGCCTTATTCATACCATCTCGGTTCATTGTCTTTCACTTCAATTATTGCACATTTTAAAATTTTACTTTTTATTTGCCCATGTGTGCAGTGCACAATGCTTACCCTCCTTGTGAGGAGTTGGTATATGTACATGACACTCTTTCTTCACTTCCTAGCACTCATTTCTTTCTCCCCCTTTCCATTTCTTGATCCATTTTCCAACTATTTTTATTTGGCTCTTTATTTATACATTGGATTTCTTATAAGAGTGTGTCTGAGTTATTTCACTTGACATTATGGTCTCAAGGTGTGTCTGTTTTCCCAGAAGTTCCTCAAATTTATCTTTATGAAAAAGTAGTATTCCACTGTGTATAAATACCATTTTCTTTGTCCAATCACCTCTTGATGGGCATGTAGCTGCTATTAAGATTTCGCTATTAAAGATTGTGCTGCTATAAATGCATATGCATGTACCACTGTAAAATGACATCTTTTGCTGTTTGTTTTTTTGAGACAGGGTCCTGTGTAGTTCACGCTGGCCTTGAATTCATTACGTATTCTATGTCGGTAACAAAACTCAGCAGTCTTCCTGCTTCAGCCTCCAATGTGCTGGGATTACAGGTGTGTGTTACTATAATTGGCAATGTGTTTAACTCTTTGAGGCAAAACCCTAAAACAAGAACCACTGGGTCAATCAGAACTTCTAGTTTTAATTTTTTGAGGACTCTTCACCATGATTCCCACAGTGGTTGTATAGTTTGCATTCCGACCAGTGGAGAAGGACTCTGTTCCCCTGCAGTTTCACCAGCATTTGTTATTAACTGATTTCTTGATGGTGGCCATTCTTTCTATGGTAAGCTGGAATCTCAGTATTCTTTTAATTTACATTTCTCTAATAATCAGCGATGTTGAGCATTTCTCCATGTATTTATTGGCTACTTGTACTTTTGCTTCCATGTAGTATCTATTCATTTCACTTGCCCATTTTTTGACTGGGTCTTTTATTTTGGGGATCAATTTTTTTTTTTGAGATTTTTAGATAGTCTAGATGTTAGTCCTCTGTCTGAGGAACAGCTGACAAAATGTTTTCCCATTCTGCAGGTTTTCTTTCCATTCCATTAGCTGTTTCTTTTACTGTGCAGAAGCTTTTTGATTCAGTATGATTCTCGGTACTATTTTCTGTGTCACTGGGGCTCTGTTCAGAAGTCCTTGCCTATGTCTGTGTCTTCAAGAGTTTTACCTGTTTTGTCTGTTAGCAGGTTAAGTGTTGCTGTTGTAACATTTAGTTCTTTGAACCATTACTTCAGTAAATAGCGATATGAGTCTAGATTCAGAGAGCCAGCAGAGGAGGAAGGGGGAGCCAGGAATAAGAATACCCACTTCTTGATGGAGAGAGGAAAGAAGGGATGGAAAAAGAATTCAGATGTGTTAAGTACATATACCAACTCCCCACGAGCAACATAGCCATGACATACTGCAAAAATACACTAATAAAAAAATATACCTTTCTAGTGCATGCCTACGATGATACACCCCTTCACACCAGGCCCCACCTCCGAATAGCATAGTCACAGACTCCTCAGTGAAGCAGTCCATTAATGAGCATAGTGCTCTCCTGGTCTAGTCGCCTTCTAAAAGCACTGTCTCAACTTTGGGTGACATTTTAGGTCTCTACTATAACGTACTATATGTGTTGTATGTCTATGTCTTATACTATAAGTGTGTATATGTATGTTATTGTATGTATGTGTTCACTCTCTCCTGCTCTTGTAGAAAGATCCTTGGAGATGCTGATTGGATAATATTTGAAGTGGGCTCCTCCCAACACTTATACATCAAAAAATAAAGAGGGAAAAATATTGAAGGTGAAAATGTAAGTTCAGTAGAGGATGAAAAGAGGTGGAGAGTTTTTGTCTTCCTCCACTTCCAGGTCTGTACTTTGCACATGTGTTATGGTTTATATCTGGATGTCCCCCACAAAGTATAAGGAGCTCATAGGTGGGGTGTTTTGGAAGTGACTGGATCATGGTTTGATACTCTTCAGTGGATCAGTGCACTAATGAGTTTATAGCTAAATGTGACCTTGGCAGATGAAAGCCTGGTGGGTGGAGGTGGGTCACTGGGGTCGTGGCCTGGCAGAGTGTATCTCTCTCCCTCCTCCCTTGAATTCTCTCTGCTTCCCTATGCAATGCCCTGAGTGGATCCTCCTCTGCCATGTCATCCTGTCCTGGAGTCAGCTGTCTATGGCCTGAAACCTCTACAAACCGAGTCAGAATAAACCTCTCCTCCTTTTAGTTGTGGGTGTTGTTGGGTATTGTGTCCCAGCGATAAGAAAGCAACTAGGACAACATATTAGACCAAGCTCTGTACCACTGAACTCCACTGTAGTCCAGTTTGTTTTCCCAGGGGTGGGGAGCTATGGGTAGAAACAAAGTTCAGGAAAGGCAAGATTTGAGGGGTGCAATTGCCAAAGACCTTTATATTATTATTATTATTTGTTTTTGACGCAAGGTCTCGCTATGTAATTCAGGCTGGCCTCTTAACTTACAATGATCCTCTTGCTTCAGCCTCCCAAGAGCAGGGATTACAGGTGTGCACAGCCAGGCCACGCTAGTCAAAGGCCCTGAGAAGGTTCCGTAGTCCCTCTCCACATGCCAGTGCCTCAGTGCGCGGTAGCTTGTTACTGCGTCAAAGTTTTAGTTGCTCCATTTAACTTTCTGTACAAGTGGACAGTGGGTTGAGGTGGGCCAGTGATACTCAACTTACTGTTAACAACATACTTTACACATTTTCCCTGACACACACTTCATCGCTGACCACCTGCCCCAAATTCAGTCATCTGAGAAATACTGCAGGGAACTCCTTTCTCCTTGTCTGTTTTCCCAGGGTCGGCCTTTTAATTCTTCTAGGATGACTTTTCTGATGGCCCAAGGATAAAATTCACTCCCGCGCTTTGTGCAACCCAGCACCCCCACCTGCTTTATTCCTGACCTCGT
Source organism: Hydrochoerus hydrochaeris (assembly GCA_004027455.1). Taxonomy (NCBI): domain Eukaryota; kingdom Metazoa; phylum Chordata; class Mammalia; order Rodentia; family Hydrochaeridae; genus Hydrochoerus; species Hydrochoerus hydrochaeris. The sequence goes on from PVLA01008316.1 coordinate 71,014, forward strand.
TAACCATAACAACCAGTTGTATGTCTGTCTTTCCTTTTCGGTAGAGCTTTTTGTAGGCAGGAACTGCCTTTCGCGAATCCCCATACTCTCCGCGCGCACGCCGCAGATTCCGGGTACAGGTTTATGCAATTCAGGACCTGGGCATCCCCTCGACGTCATTTCCTGTATGCAGTGACGTCACTCGGCGGGAGCCGCGTAGGTGCAACGGGTTTAGTCGCTGTTGCTAACGTACACCCAACATGTCCAAAGCAGGCCAAGATTTCAGAGCGCCCACAAAAACCGCGGCTACGGGGACCTCGGGGACGCGGGCCTGTGGCTCGGAAACATCACACGAAACACGCAGTAGCCTCCGGAGTGGAAACAAGCACGAGCGCCGAGGGGGCAACCGGAAAAAGGCGGGAGGGAGGAGGAGGGAGAGGGAGAGGGAGAGGGAGCAGCTCCGTTCTCGCGATGTTTCCTCCTCGCTCACCTGCACGGGAGATCTCGCGAGAAGACCCGGGGCAAGATGGCCGTGCCCTGGTTTTCGGTGTGAGACGGTGGCAGCGGCTACGGGGCTAAAGGGGACAGCGGCGGCTGCGGGGACAGCGGCGGCGGGGACTGTAGTCATATCGCGGGCGCCGGAGCTCCACGTCCTCCGACTAACGCTCTCCTCCCCGAAGCCTCGGCGGGCGCCGGCTTTCCGTGCCGCGGGAGATGCGTGTGTCCCGGGCTGGCGGGCGCTCCGGGAGTCCATGCTGCGCCCGACGCTGCTGGCCGCCGCTCTAATCGCCTCCCGCCGCCGCAGCGCCGGTCCCGCCGCCCGCGGCGAGCCTCCCGGGTCCCCTCCCTGCCCCCGGCAGCGGCGGCGGCGATGACCGGGGAGAAGATCCGCTCGCTGCGCAGGGACCACAAGCCCAGCAAAGAGGAGGGGGACCTGCTGGAGCCCGGCGACGAGGAGGCGGCGGCGGCCCTCGGCGGCGCCTTCACCGGGGGCCGGGTCGGCGCCGGCGGCAAGGGTGGCAAAGCCTACCATCGTATCTTCAGCAACCACCACCACCGACTGCAGCTGAAGGCGACCCCAGCCTCCTCGGGAGCCCCCGGCGCCCCGGCCCTGCCGCTGCACAACGCGGTGCCTGCCACCCCCCAGCCCTCGGCCCTTCTCGCCGGCACCAACCCCGTCGCTGTGGTCGCCGACGGAGGCAGTGGCCCCGCACACTACCCGGTGCACGAGTGCGTCTTCAAGGGAGATGTGCGGAGACTCTCCTCTCTTATCCGCACGCACAACATCGGGCAGAAAGATAATCACGGTGAGCAGTGTCAGCCCCTGTGCACCCTCCCTTCCACCTGCCCGGGCTTTGCACCCCCCCCCCCGCCCCCAGGCCGCGGCGATCGATCGCAGGCTCCCCTGCATCCGGCCCGGGTGCCTGCCCAGTCGGTCCGATCCCAGAATAGCGTGCACTCGTGCGAGCGCTGGAGAAAGGCAGCGACCTCGAGCACTTCAAAGTTGCCTGCGGGAAGCTGCTGTTTTATCTCTGAGCCAGGCTTCCAGTATGGGGCTTCTCTTCACAGCCAGCAGCTTTTAGGTTGCCTCATCCAACCTGCCCTTTTTCCTTTGTTTATGGAACTTTCTCTTTCCCAGTTTGTGATCTTTATTCTGAACCTGTAAATTCCCACCTTGCTTTCCCCAGGAGCAGGTCTTAGCACGACCGCCCCTGGTTGTGATTTCTGCCTGTCCTCAGGTTGTTGGCCCTCATGTTTGTCTGCTGTTAGGAAACAGAACCCTTGGATTTCTAAAAGCCACACAGTAGAAATTTGTTGGCACTTGATTTCAGGATAATTAAAATGACCTCTCGGTAGCTATTTTGTGGCATGTTTTACGTAGATAATTGCCAGTAATCTCTTGATGACTAAGAGCAGTGTTGTGATTTTTCATGGTACCTTCATCATAGCTTATTTGGGAAAGTGTGGGATGGTTGTTGTTGGACTCATTTACCATATCTTGTCAGCTGAGTTTTTTTCTGTTTCTTTAGTTGAAAGAATAAGGCTATTGGGCTGATTTTTAAGCAGCGGGTAAATTTGTTTTTTTCGTGGTGTGGGGATTGAACCCAGGGCTGTAAGTGACAGGTTTGCTAAGGAAAGCTAAAGTATTTTTTAACGTTTGCTAAAGAGGCTATTTCAAGCTGAGCTCAAATAGTGTTGAGAGCTCAGCTTTTAACTTAGCATGACATTTATTGTATTGTTACAATATGCTCAATTCTTTGCTCAAAATAAGGTCCCATAATTCTCTTGGATTCCAGGCTCCTTATTTAAACTTAGGATAAAAATTAAAATAGAAAAAGTGCATTTTGTGTTGTATGGTTCCTAAAGAACTGCAGTTGTTTTTTGAGTTTACAGTGTTATGGTTGTATTAATATCACCTATCATTTATCATAAATTACCACCTAGCCACCCCTGTGTGTTCCTTTCTACATTTATCATTTTACTATTGTAACAAGTGTAATGTTGCTTGCTGATGAGAATTGTGTTCTAACCTTTTGGGAAACAATTGTCAAAGCCCCCCAATCATTTATTAGCCAACTACTGGGAAGTTTTTAATTTGATCTGCATATAAACTACTATTTATGTATGACATTTCCTTGTAAACTTTTTTTTTTTTTTTTGCAAGGATTGAACCCAGGACCTTAGCACTGAGCTACATCCGTCCTTTTTAAAACTTAAAATTTTGATTTTGTTTTTCTTTTGCGAGACAAGGACTTGCTGTGTAGCTCAAGCTGATCTTGAACTTGGGGCAAACCTCCTGCCTCAGCCTCCTGAATGCTGGGATTACGTACAGCTCACTAGCATGCTCAGCAAGAAAGGTGATTTTTGTTTTGTTTTTGAAACAGTCTCAGAATTGCAGAATTGCTCAGGCTTGGCTCAAATTTGAGATCCTCTCTCCCAGGGTTCCAGTGTGCTGGGATCACAGGCTTGTGCCGCCATTCCTGCTGGCCTTTGCCTTTTAATTGCATTACCTTGAAATACCTCAGAAAACACAAAAAGTTCCCCTTGAGGGAACTTAACTTCTTTAAGAGAGGAGCTGGACCTTTCACCAAAGACACTGAATTGCTGGGTTGGTGAGCCTGCCAGTTCTTTCACCCAGCAGTTAAGAAGACGCTGTTAAAGAATACCTTTAAACCCTTGACCAGAGGCCACTGAAGTTCAGCTTCTATGTGGAATGTTTTTGTTTTGGTTCCCACCTTTATATTGTTATTTGCGATGAATGTGACTGGTGAATCTTAGCCCTGAGAGGAGTATAATTGCGCACCTCTTCCCCAGACCCCTTCTCACCTAGGAAGAGTTTCTTCGTTTGAATGTACCCTGCTTTTTAGTTTTTTTTCCTCCTCTGGTATACTTTGCCTGTTACGTGATTGAATTACAACTTTTGCTCTTTATGTTTTACTAATTGAGATGCTTTTCTTAGATTTTAAGAATATTTTTTTCGTTAAAATCGTAAAAGATAAGTAACTTTTTAATGGCCCAAACAAAACCAAGCTGTGTGGTATCTTGGATTGCTGCAGTGAATTCTGTGCTCCGGCAGGTACCCACATATGGCATGGCTCTGTGTTTGCCGTGGAGATTGCTTCCACAGCACGGTGATGGCAGTGGTTGATAGTGTTGTTACCATGACCATCACAGCTACAGACTGTTCGGTCAGGCCTGTGCTGTGTGTGCACTGTCCCTGTCCCCACAGAAACCCTGCAAAGTGGATAGTTTTATCCAGGTTTTTAAGGTGACAAAAGTGAACCCCAGAGCGCCAGGTAAAATCTAAAGTTACATACTTAGTTTAGGGTGCAAAGCTCGAAGTGAAACTAATAGCTTAGGCTCCTAAGCCCACAATTAGTCTTGTACATATTTGTCATTTGAAACCCACCATATTGCAGGGAAGGGCGTTCTAATAATGAGTGTGTTTTGATTCATAGCATGCACAGTTGTTTAAGGAGGCCACATTTAATACTTCAGATAGGCTTACAAAGAGATCCTGGTATCGGGTAGCTTTGCGTGTAGTTGTTGAACTCACATCCCTTGTTTTCTGTGCTGCTTTCTATGTGTATCACAGAGAAACGGGCTCCTTTATCACATCTACACCCTCACCCTTTGGATATCTGACAAGTGCTATCTCCAGTTCAACAGTAACACCCCAACTTCTATATCCATATGGCATATGGCTTTTTGTTTTGTTTTTTTGAGGTAGGGTGTTGCAAGGTAGTTCAGCTGGCCTTGAACTCACAGTGTAGCCCACCAGGCTGGCCTGGAATGCAGTGATCCTCCTGCTTTAGCTACCTGAGGGCTGGGATTATAGCACTGTGCCACTGGTTTGTAAAGTGTTTTAAATGATCTTTGAAATATGGAAAATATACAAGTGTATTATGTAAGTGAATAAAGTCTCATTTCCTATATTGGCCATTACTTCTGTTCTTCTGTGTAATCAAGTCGTCTTTTTGGTTTTTTGAGGCAGACCCTCACTACCTAGCTCAGGCTGGGCTTTAACTTGTTTCAGTTCTCCTGCCTCAGCCTCCTGAGTGCTGAAATTGCAGGCATGTGACACCACGCCCAGATAAGCAACTCTCAGCTTCCAAGAATGAATAACAGGCAGTATTTGACCTTCTCTTCCTGGTTTATTTTTCCTCAAGTTCCATCTACGATGCCACAAATGCCCGGATTTTATCTTTCTGTGACTGCACGGTATTCTGCCACATGCATGCTCTCATACAGGTGTACGTATGTATGTATATCAGTTTTGAAATCCATTCAGCCGTCAGTGAACGTTGTAGTTGAGTCCCTGTCTTTTCTGTGAATGGTGCTGCAATAAATGATAGATGATTTTATTTCCCTTTCAAATACGACGCTGCAGAGGGGTTGTTGGGTAATATATTTCTGTTTTCAGTTTTTTTGTGGAAACTCAACATTGTTTTACATGAGTGTACTTATTACGTTCCTATCAACAGTTTGTAAGAATCTTCCTTTTTTTGAAACCTTACCAGCATGTTATTTTTTGATAATATTCTAACTAGGGTGAAATAAAACTTTTTAATGTTAACCTGTAGTGGGTTTATTGTAGTGTAATTTTTTTGCATGAAATTTTATTTCTAATTATGATATATGTGAATAGATGTATCCAAATGAGAGGTTTTGGGATTTTCTCTAGTTCTTAAAGAGTATGCAGGAAGTTGAACATAAACGAAGCTGAGGCAGGAGGATCCTGCAAATTCAAGATCAAGTTGGCCTATCAGAGTGGGGGTGTGGATGTGTAAAATATATGAGGATCCTGAAACTCAGTGTTTGAAAACTGGTGGTGTAGAAAAGGGGTATAGATTTTAGGAACCACGATTCTCCCTTTTTCTAGATAATGTAGTGTTGGAAAATAATGTATTTATTTTCCCACCTGTGAAGCAGGGAGTTTTTTTCTCTCTCATGGGGTTTTAGAGTGAGATCAGGTGTGCAGGGTGCAGCGTGGGACAGGCTATGCAGTGCCTGCCCCTGACAGCTGCTAGGGTGACGCTTTGCATACTTTAAAATGTGGTCTTGATGCCATTGGGGTGTTTTCTACTTATTTGTTCAAAAAACTCAATTTTGTTAACTAAGAACAAAAATGGTCCAGTTTGAGATTTAAACCTGTGAAAAGTTGATGGCAGTGGTAGTTTTTAGTATCCTTTCTGTGGCACACAGCTAACCCAGCCTGTCGTAGACAGACACTGGTGAGCTGGCTTCAGCAGCAGGTTAGGACCCAGAGCACTGGGGTTGGTGGCTGGTGGTGACCCAGACGTGTTTTCCTGAAGTGAGTTTCTTTCACCTGGGTAGTGGTGGTGCTGCTGCTGCTGGCCATCCTATGGCTGTTTAAAATACAGCGTGGCATGGCACACGACCATCTTTTATGGTAGATATTTCTAATTATGTATATACACACATACTTGCACACTTTCGGGTTTTTTTGTTCTAGTTTTTTTTTTTTTTTTTTAAGGTTTGTTGAGATGGGAATCTCACTATGTAGTTTGGGCCGGCCTTGAACTTGTAGCAATCTTCCTGCTTCAGCCTCCTGTGTGCCGAGATTACAGGCTTGTGCCACCATACCTGTCTTTGCCTCTATTCTTCCCTGTAAAAGTGAGATTGGGTTGTTGAACTCAGATCATTTCTGGCTCACTAAACTCTTGATAAAGTGATTAATGTGGATTTGTAATGGAAAGTTTTATTTGCAACTGTAGTGTGAGCTGATGTGCTTACCCTTTTTTCTGGTGTTCCTGGAGGATTTAATAAAACAGTAACTGACTAGAAACACGAACACCATGATTTCTTCCTTCTGAGTGCTCTGTGTCTGTCTGGACTCTGGACTCAGGGTTTTCTTAACTTACTTTTTGAACAAATCACACCCTCGTGTGGTGAAACCCTAAGAGCGTCTGTTTGGAGCAGAAGGGCAGGTGAGAAGGTGCTTTCCAGTGGTCCTCATGGAGCACTGAAACTCAGGCCAGGAGCCCTGCGTTGCTGGGTGTTTTCCTCTGTCTCTAAAGGGTACACTGTAAAGACTACAGTTTCCATCCTGTGTATCTACCTAGCCAGCTCCCCTTGTTGGTAGAACCGTTATTACCAGTTCCTTGTGTTTTCTTTCTTTACCATTTAGAGTATAGTACTTTTCTGTTACCATCTTTAATTCTGTTAGAACAAAACTAAATATCCAATAATTTGTTTGATATTAAGTATCTTTGTTTACTGCCAAATTTATTTCTCTTACTGGACTTTTGTGTTCCATATTTTATAATTTATCTCTACTGGAGAATATCAGATTTCAAAATTAACCTAATTGAGGTTTTTCTCTTTTTTTTTTTTTTCTGCCTGTTAACCTCCATCCCTTCAGCTTGGCTGCCAAATCTTTTTTATTTTTATTTTAATTTTTAATTTTTTTGGAGCCAGGATCTTACTATATAGTTCAGGCTGGCCCTGAATTCACTGTGTAACCCAGGCTGGCCTTCAATTTATGATGATCTTCCTGCTTCAGCCTCCCACTGCTGTGATTACAGGCATGTGATACCATGCACAACGTTAACAAATTCTTATTTTTGTCCTTTTGAGATAGGGTCTCACTATGCAGTTCAGGCTGGCCTTGAGCTCACTTTGTAGCCTAAACTGGTCTCTTTTTAACTCTGCAACGATCCTCCTGCCTCAGCTGAGGCTGGGATTACAGGCACGTACCACCACACTCATCTAACAAATTATTTTAAGTCCATCTTTTTTTTTTTTCTTCACTGCCATCACTTTGGGACTAACCAGTTATGTTTTTTGTTTTTTTTTTTCATCTTGTCCCTGGAATAGTGTCAGACTCAAACCTGTTTGTCTCCTCCAGTCTACTCTCTGGTTAAAGGAGTGATTGTAAAAGCTAATTTGAATCGTGCAGCTTCCCTGCCTAGGATCTTGTTAAACCTTCCCTTGAAAAGCAGACTCCTGCTTCTGTGGGGCAGGATACCCAGAGCTCCCTGTTTCTGTAACCTAATCTTGTACCCTCAGCCTCACTCTGTTGTGACATACTTGCTTTGTTTCAGTTCCTTGAAGGCCAGGTTATTTTTGGCCTCTGTCTGTAATACTTTTCATTCTTAGATTTCTTGGCTTCTCTTTACCTTTTAGATCGCACTTAAAACACCTCTGTAGAGATTTTTCTAACTAAATTATCAAGAGTCTGTCTCCCTTGATTATTTTCAGTTCTAACTTTCTGTTTTATCACTCACCACCTTGTATCCCCCCATTCTTACTCTTTAGGGGTGGAGTGGAAGCTTCATGAGTCGGAGTTATTTTTAGCCTGTGAATAGGCAAACCTCAATCGTTTGGCAGCAGCCTGAGTACACAGTAATGCTCAGGTAACGATTACTGAGTGAGAAGGAATAGCTGTTATTTCTGGGCAAGATGAAAGAAACAATGAGACTTAAAACACCTGTCCTGGCTTTCCGTAATAAAATACAGGAATTAGTCTAGAACCAAATAAACTATATTGTGAAATAAAATTCTGGTAATAGTATTCGGTCGTACGGAAATTGCAGGGCTGGGTGACAGGTGTGTGGAAGGGAAGCCAGGCTGCCCATGGGGACGCGGTCTGCCAGCGGCTCTCTGAGGGGCCGGAGAGTTAACCGCCTGAAGCCCTCAGGCTGCACCACTGTGTGCAGATGCGAGCCCACCTCTGACTTGGGTGGGGGGAAGCTGTGATACCGGAAACAGGTGGCAGGGGCAAGTGTATGTCTTCTGCAGGCTACTTCCTTTCGCTTCCTGAGTATCCTGTGTGCTCATTAACCCTGGAAACAGCAAGGCTATTTCTGGTAAGAAGTGATCACTAACCTGAGGACGGTGCTTGAGGCAGAGTAAGAGTCCCAGGGACTTTGTGAAGGAGACTTCCGGGGGTGTTTGGAAACTGGCTCTTGCCGTGTGGTTCAGACCCCCTGTGCAGCCCAGGCTGCCCTCAAACCTCTGGCGACCTCCTGCCTCTCAGCCTTTCATGGCAGAGGATGCCTTTTGCGACATTCTTAGATCTTTAACTTTTCTGCAGTGCTGCCCCCTCTGCCAGCTGTTTGAATCCTACCCAGGAAGCGCTGTCATTTAGAAGGGTGTCTGCTCCCACTCTCCAAGAAAACTGAGAGGAAGCACAAGCTGCTTGACCCCTTTTACTAGACCTTCTAGATGGATAAGCAGAAAATAAGTAAGGTTCCTTTGGGATCAGTGAAAAATACTCAGAGCTTGTTTCATGAAGATGCTGCTAAGAATAGTGCAAGAAGCAAAAGATTTTTCTTTTTTTTTTGGTACCAGGGATCGAACTCAAGACCTCACATTCGCCAGGCAGGCACTTACATTACACCACTGAGCTAAATCCCTAGCTCCCAGGAAGCAAAAGATTTAGTAAATAACATCTTTATTTTTCCAGTAACAAAAGCATAGTTTGCTTCGCTAAATCTGTTGTATGATGAAGACGGGTCAAAGTGAGGAGAGCCTCTGGAGAGTTTTTAAAAATACGCTCATTTCACTCAAAAAAATGTGCATTAAATGTAGAAAAATCAAGTGAGTGATGTAGGAAATGCATTAGAAAAGGAGTAGATAGTATAAAGAGTAAAATGAAAGGTAAAGGACAAAATCCCAGGGTGGAGGAGGGTAGCTCTGCATGGGCATTTCCAGAGAATGAGGCAGCCCACAGGAGGGAGATGCCCTGGATCTAAAATTAAAGGTCATTTCGAAGGTGGAGAGAGTGCATATATTTCAGGGAAAGTATTGAAGGCCTTTTAAATTAAGATTTTTGTTTTTTAATTTGAAGTATGTCAAACCCACAGTAAAGTTGGAACATACTCTTTACCGGTTTTTAACACCATCTCAATTTTTGCAACCTATGTGTGCTTTCTAGCATACGTGGATTCAACCAAATACAGATTGCAGATTTGCAGGAAAAAAAGGCACCTGTGCTGGATCCATGTGGATTTTTTCCCCATCATTACTCCCTAAACAATATAGTAATTGTTTACTTAGCATTTATGTTATGATAAGTAATCTGGAGGTGATTGAAGGTAGGGAGGTGTGTGTAGATGATAAGCAGATGCCAGTTCATTTAATGAAGGGGATTTGACCATCTTCAGATTGTCCTGTCTGCAGGGGACAGGTCTTGGAAACAATCCCCTTGGGTACTGAGGAATGACTATAACTGTGTTTTTGTTTTCTGAAACTTTTGAGAATAACTTAAGAATATCATGTCAGTTTACCCTAAACGTAGTAACATTTTCCTGTGTAAACACAACAAAGCGATCACATTCAGAATATTTAGTATTAATAGAACCATATTACTTAATGGCTGTCCTTCAGGTTTCTCTCAACATCCTTAATAGTATTCTTTCTTGTTTGATCTAAGATTGAATCAAGAATCATGCTTTGCATTTAGTTTTCTCTCTAGGCTTGTTAAATTTTAAAATTAAATGTATTTTAAACAGATTCATAAAAATTGTACATATTGATGGGGTTCACATGGTGTTTAAGAGATTCTTTTATCTTGGAAATATTTTAGAATTATTGAAGAGTACTACAATAAGCAAGTGATGAACATGGGTTAGAATGAATGGCACTATTTTGGTCTTGGACCTTTCCAACATGACAGTATAATTACTACAACTTCTTCAGTCTATAGAATTGTTTCTGGCCAGGTGTTCATTCATAAAAGTGATGGTAACATTCCAGAAAATGCAGTCTCATGGTGTTCCTGAAAACAATAAAACAAACTATATTAGAGAAAATTGAAATGAGTAACCTGGGGAGGGAGATAGGTCAGAAAGGGGGTGATGCTGGACTTTGAACCAGTTAACTCTAGTAATTAATTACAAGTTATAATAGTGATTTTCCAAACATTTTTTGTCTCAAATATCAACCATTTATTGTATAAGTGAAAGAAAATCTTACAGCCACTCATTTAAATCAATGACAGAAGAAAAGTGAGGAAATAGGAGAAAAAAGACTATGGACTTCATGTGTTTGTGAAAGGAAATAGTTTTACTTTACTTTGTTGGATAAATACGGTTTCTGAATGCCTTTTCTAGAGTGGTGACTTGCTTCACATAGAATTTGACTTATATCTACATTGTGCATTGCAGAAGAATAAAAATAGTTGAAATAAACAGCACAGGAGCAGAGGTCTCACGGGGCTGGCATGGGGGAGCCGGCGCCCAGCTGCACAAACAGAGGGGAAGCGCAGCCCCTGCAGAGTGGAGGAGGAGAGCAGAAGCCGGCAGAGGAGGAATCGCTGAGGACTCCGGCGGCCGGAAGCTGGGAGCTGCTGCCCTGGTGCACTTCCTAAGGCCTCCTGCCGTTAGGACAGGAATTCGGCTCAGACTGGTTCTCAGACTGACTAGGGTCAGCAGGCGCCAGCACTGGGCATGACTCTCCAGGGCTCCTGCAGTGTTGTGGTGGCATTTTCTGCCCTCTCCCTTCTATTACGTGCAGTTGGGCTCGCCGTGCCTCAGAGGTTTTCAACCTCTGCTTTTCTTACTTTGGCTGTATAGTTTTTTTCTCTGTCTTTTATATTCCTTGATGTTTGCCAGTGTCCCCTGGCTTCTGCCATCTAGATGCCATTGGAACTCCCACCGCCCAGTTTTCAGAACTGCACTGCTTGAGGCTGACGTTGCCGGGTATCTGCGAAGCACGGAGCAGGCAGCCTCATGCTAAGCCAAGGGCGCGCTGAAGCCTGCTGGGCCAGAGAGGCTGGCATTCGGGCTTAAGCCTCTGCCGTTCCCCACCCCTTCCCAGCTTTTTGTCAGAAAATGACCCAGAACCAAGTGGGAATCACGCCCTTGCTGGCACCGTGTTCTGGCCCGGGCTGAGGCAGATGGGGTCTGATTCACGGCCTCTCCTTGGCTCATACACCGAGGTGGTGGCATGGCACTAAGAGAAAGGGAAGGGCTGAAATGCACATGGCCCAACATGACGCCTGCAGTGTCAGCTCGGGAAAAGGCGCAGAGGTACACTGAAGGAGATTGGTTAGAGAAATGGAAATTTTACTGAGCTCGCTGATAAAGTGAACGGCAGGATTACCTGCTGATAAAATTGAGTTGGAGATAAAAGTTATTCTCGAAAGTGAAGAGTAATTATATTTTGATAGAAATGTACATTGACAGTGTCAAGAAATAGGAAACATACTGTTTTATGTATGTACTCCATACCACCAACTCGACCTGGGATTTCTGGCGCCTGTGATGGTGGCACAGCTCTCGGGGACCCGTCAGGGGCAGGTGGGTTACAGTTTCCCTGGAGTGCTGCTGGGTGGGAGCTGCGCCAGCACCTGGCAGAAGATGGAAATCTGGAGATACCAGCCCGGCGTTTCACTTTATTTTGCTTCACTGGCTCCTGCAAATCCGAAAGAAGTGGCTGAGAGGCATTTTTGAGTTTCTCTTAGTTAAAAGGACAAAGAGATGGAGGTGAGAGCCCAAGGAGGGAGGGGAGTACACATACAAACCAGCTGCTCTGCACTCAGCCGCACCTGCACAGCGAGACCTGCAAGTCAGTCAGTTTCTGGGTAGGCTGAGTGTCTCTTCCAGTTCTTTCTGGGTCCCAGAAACAGCGCCATCCCTGGGTTTCGTGATCTGGAGTCTCAGAGCCTCCGCTGAAAACCTCTGAAGTTTCTGTTTTTTAGATTTCTGAATTTCTATATAGAGTTGTTTGGGTTTGTTTTGTTTTGTTGATTTAAGACAGTGTCACTGTGTGGTTCAGGCCTTGAGCTCACAGCATAACCCAGGGCGGCTTCCAGTTTTTGGTGATCCAGGGCCTCAGCCTCCACACCCAGCTCATATAAATACCAAGTCTAGTATATGAAAATTGCCGGCAGTATGAAGCCAGAAAAGAGAGTGAAAACCAGAAATAACAGAAACAGGCCCGTCAGTGCTCCTTACTATAATGACTATTATTAGAAAGGAACTGTATATAGCAGTATTTACTGAGTTTTGAGAAATACGAGAAAGATTCTGTTCTTCAGTTGAGAGTTGGAAACAGTGAGGATTGAGACCATAGATTGGAAAGAGCAGTTTTTTGTTTTTTTTTGGTACCAGGGATCAACCTCATGCTTGCCAGGCAGGCGCTTAAGCCACTGAGCTAAATCCCTGGCCCCCATAGATTGGAAAGGGAAAAAAAAAAAAAAAAAAAAGAATGGAAATTCTCCAGTGGAGAAACGCAGTGACTGAAATTTAGAACTGAGTAATGGGCCCAGCAGCAGGGCAGAGCCTTGCTGCAGACAGAATTCGTGGTCTAGGACCCATGTCAGAAGAGAGAGTGTGTGTATTACATGATGAAGGTGGGAAGGGAAAGCAGTAGAGAGGAAAAGTGAAGTTCTTTATTCATTGAACCTCAGGAGAGAAGAGAGAGTATTTGGAAAGAACTCCTGACAATTTTCCAGAATTCATGAAAGACAGTGACCTAGGAAATCAGGAAATCCAGCCCAGGCAGAATGAAGAACAGAATCCACATCAGAATAGTTTGGCAGTGCCTGGTGTGGTGGCGCACCCTATGACCCTAGCACCCAAGGATGGAGGATAAGATTGAGGATTACTGTGAGTTCAAGGCCAGCGTCAAGTGCATAGTGAAATCATGCCTTGAAAAAGCGAGCAAGCCAGCAGTTTGACAGAATGGTTTAGCTGAAAAGTAGAGTAACTGTTAAAAAGCAGCCAAGGAAAAGGCATTATTGTGAAAGAGGTGATGGCGAGATTTACAATTTTTCAGCAACAAAAAGGATTCTGTAACACCCTGTAGGATGCTGAAGGAAATGCTTGTCAAGCATTAATACCCAGTACAAGATTCTTTAAAATTAAAGTTGCATAGCCTACAAAAACTGGAGAATTTACTACTAAAAGAAGCACTGAAAGATGTGCTGCTGGTGGAAGATAAGAGATGTAAGAAGGCATGAACAGCAACAGAAATGATAACCCTGTATGAATACTGCTAAGGTGGGGCCCCAGACTCCTGGGACTGGGTTTTGTAGTACACAGGTTCCAGAGGAGGGTTTCAAGGTGATGGCATTGTTCTTGGTAGGGTTGTGGGGGTGTAAAGCAGCCCTGAACTTTGTCCTTAGATAAATTGGTGTCAGAGTTATAAACCCTAGGGCAGTGTTAATGCAAACACAGTGTAAGCCCCATCTACAATCACACATTTTCTGGTAACCATGGATAGAAAAACAAATGCATTTAAGTTTAGCCCTTCATTCATAGGTGTGCACATAGACATACATGGGTATGTTTAGTTTAATATTTGCTTTTGTCGTGCTGGGGATTGACTCTGGGACCTCACGCATGGTCAACAAACACTGTACCCCTGAATTACATCTCCAGCCCTTTGTGATGTGTTATATTCAACTCAGTGTGTGCAAAGCATCATTTATTTCAACAAGAAGGTGAGTAGAAAATACTGCAGGGATAGCTTAACATTTTAATTTTCATACTAAGTCTTCAACATTCTGAGTGTGGTGCATCTCAATTTGGAAAGCCACATTTCAGCGCCTGCCTCTCGTGTGGGGCCAGGGATTGAACACAGGCCTGGCCCACACAACCCAGAGCCACAGCCAAGCTGAAGGTGAGATGCTCAGTAATCACATGTGACTGCTTCTAACTAGGAAAATCATGTGGACCTTGTACCTAACACGTACAGAAACAAACTGCAATAATAAAAATAGTGTAGGGGAGAGTTAAAGACGTGAACCAGGAGCATAGGACAAGCCAGACCAGGAGAGAGCACAGTGAAACGGTCTTTTCAGTCCTCAGGTATTGACGTGACAAAATGCTTCAATTGCAAGACTGGTGCGTGCGTACTAGTATACCAGCCACACACAGCTGGAGACACCGCAAAGACATTAGAATAGAGAAAAGGTGAAAGCAAAAGGATCAAAAATTATATCCTGTGCAAGTAGCAACCCCCCAAAAATCTGTAATTTTATTAATATTGGAATAGGTTTTAAATCAGAAAAAAATGGAGATAAAGGTGGATGCCTTATAATGAAAAGTACTTAAAATATAAGGATTTTAATTTGTGCTTGGTAACATGACCTGAAAATACATCAAAGGAAAATCGCTAAAATTGCTAGAAGACCCGGAAATCCCCAGCCATGATGGGTGATTTTGACATTTTTATAACAAAAGCCCAGCACCACCAGGTACAACAAAAACCAATAGGGATATAAAAGATGAGCTGGGGGTAGAGATTTCCATGAGATGGGCCCGGTAACCATGGCGCAGAGGAGTTTACCGAGGGTGGTAGTTAGGGTTTGCAAGGGAACAGATTTAACACAGGACGCATAATTCGCACGAACATTCAAAAAGTCACACGCGCTGTAGAGCGCAAGAGCCCGCGAGGCCCCTGCAGTGTCACGCACAAATTGGATCAAAGATCTGGCTTGGGGTGGAGGCGGCCTGACAGATGTGCTCTGGAGCCGGGGACACACCCAAGGCGATGACCAGGGCAGCCTGGAAGAGAACCCGGCCGTGGTCGGCAACAGCGAGGACCCGAGCTCCTCCTCCGATGGGGTCGGAAAAACCAGTGCGGCTTCACCAGCAGCCTCGGCGGCCGGCAGCGTGCGGTCTCCCCCTCTGTGGCTTCTCTGCTAGGGACAGCCTCGGGTGGGTCGTGCACGCCCGGAGCCAAGCCGACCCAGGTCATCTCAGTGTCCCCACGTAAGGTGACCAGCCGTTAATCCACCACGGCAGGATGCAGAGGGCATTCACAAAAGCTGATCAGACGTGGCCATGAAGCAAATCATGTTTGAGAAACCCGAAGTTAGGCCTAGTCTGTAATCACAATGCGGGTAAGCTGAGAACTGTTAACTACCACAGGTGTATTATAGAAAGGGCCGGAGAGCCAGTCATCTGATTTCGAAAAATTAGAAAAGAGCATAATATACTTAATTTCCCAACTTGAGTTTATTTTACCCAAATAAAAGCGAAGAAGAAATGAAAAGCAGGCATTACTAAACTAGAAAAACAGCAAGAAAGCCAGCATTTTGCGCAGTCTAGGCTGGTTGTGAACTATCTCTTTCAGGCTGACCTTGAACTCGCAGTCCTGCCACAGCCTCTGGGTTCCTGCGTGAGGAGCGCATGCGCCAGCTCTGCTGAACCTGCACTTTGCGGAAAAGTGAATACAATCGGTGAACTTCAGACTGAAAAAGAGCTCAAATGGTGTATCAGGAACAAAGAGTCTCAGAATAAATTTTAACATCAGTGTATCACGAGAAGGTTATGAGCAAGATGTGTGCCAGTAAGTGAAGAGTTAGATAAGCTGATGGTAGAAATATTTAATTTGTCAAAATGAACATAAACAGGAATCGGGGACCTGGAGTGAGGAGTACTTGCCTGCCTTGTGCAAGGCCGGGGGTTCAGTTCCCAGCACCAGGAAACCTAAGTAACTGTAATTATTAAACACAGTGGGTCCACAATAAAACTTGTCTCAAAGGAAACTCTAGGCTTACATGATTTTATAAATTGTAGTCTAAACATTAAGAAAGACACCAGCTGGGTGTGCTGGTGCCTGCCTATAATTCCAGAACTCTGGGAGGCTGAGGCAGGAGGATCACAAGTTCTAACCCACACTGGCCAGCTTTAGTGACTTAGAGAGGTACCGAGTCAAAGTAAAAAAGGCTGGAGTTGTAGTTCAGAGTTAAGGCCCTGGGTTCAATCCCCAGTTCCATAAAAGCAAAGCACCAAAACATTTGCAGTTGTTACTAAGTTATAGAAACATTGGTGTTTGCAACTCTTACATAAGCCACTACCTATTGCATTTTAATTGCCAGGATTCCAGACTGTTGATGCTACTAGGGTTGATTGTTAATACTTGTCTTGTTTCTTCATAAATGCTTCCCTGGTTTGATTTTGTTTTGAGACAGGACTGTGTAGTGCAGGCTGGCCTTGACTTCACTGTGTAGCCCAGCTGGCCTCAAATTCACTGTAGTCTTCCTGCCCCAGCCTCCTGAGTGCTGGTGTTACTGGTGTGTACCACCACACCTGGCTATCTGGCTAGGTCTTTTGAATACTTCACAGGTACTTGCTGCACGTTGATAAATACATGTCTTCTTGAAGTTTGCATGCCACGAAGGAGCCATGCATATAGGACAGAGTAGGTACAGTTTAGCAGGAAATGCAGCAATAAATGAAGAGCGCTTTGGGATCAGAACCAGGTGCATCTGATTGCCTAAGCGCTCAAGCGAGGATTTACCCAAGGGGTGCGCTGAACTGGAGCCTTAAGAGGAAAGCATTGTGTCAGGAAGATGGAGAAGGAGCATCTGCCAGGCAGGCTTAACGTATGTGTGAAAGCTGGGCTTCTTGCTTAAAGGAGAATTTATTATATTTAGTTTAAATGAAAGATAAGGAAAGGAAAATGGAAGAAGAGAATTTGCTTTTGCACTTTCTATACCATTTTTAAAGGTGAAAAGGGGAGGACATGGGGCTGGGGACAGAGCTCAGTGGCACAGCGCCTGCCTGCCATGCATGAGGTCATGAGTTTGAGACCCAGTAGCAAAAAACAAGACAAAAAAAATGGAGGATCTAATTCTCATCTTTCAAGTGGAAGTGTAATATCGTCCAGTTTCTATTGTGAAGTTAATGCAGTATCGCTGTGGAGCAGCAGATGAGAGCCGGAGCAAGGCGCCCACAGCCCTGTGTGTTGAGCTGTAGTGCTGTGTGAACATTCACTTTAGGGCATAGCAAACTTCTTTCTACCTCTGAATTGTGCATATGTTTTATTTAACTTTTCTTTAAATTACATTTTTGTGCGGCAAATTGTCAGAATGTGAACGCAAACTTAGGAAGTTTAGGCTGTTTTGCAGGGGAGGTGGGTTGGATTTTTGTGGCCTGTCTCACTGTTGGCCTTCAAAACTGACTGGGTAGCCCAGGCTGGCCTCACCTCATGATCCTCCTGCCTCAGCCTCCTCGGGGCTGGTCTTGAAGGCCTGTACCACCACTACTGGCTTAGTTTATTGTTTTCTAGGGAGGAAGAAGACCTCACTGTAGACCAGTCAGATTGGGAATTGATACTCACCCACGTTAATACATTTTTTCTTACTTTATATTATGCTGAAGATCTTGAAGGCTAGAATAGTTTACTAAACTGATCCACAGATAGTTCCTGATTTGCTACCAATGGATGATTGATTGGTTGGTTTTTGAGACAGGGAATTCCTGTGTACTTCAGGCTGGCCTTGAGTTCACTGTGTAGCCCAGGCTGCCCTCAAATTCGCAGCACTCCTTCTGTCTCAGCCTCCCGAGTGCTGGGAATGTAGGTGTGCACCACCACACCTGGTAGATGATTAGATTTAAAATTGTTCATAAGTATTTTGTTCATGTGTTTGAATGCAACATGTTAGTAGCAGAAAAACTGCTTTATTGAATCCTTGATTTAAAAACTTTCAACTGTGAGTCAATCCTAACTTTACAGCTTTCAGCTTTTTTTTTTTTTTTTTTTGGTGCTGGGGGTCGAACTCACAATCTCGAGTTTGCCAAGCAGGCACTTAGGCCTCTGAGCTAAACCCCCAGCCCACTTTACAGTTGTTTGAAAGAGGAAATGGAAATATTATTGACATGAAGTTTCTTTAGTGTTTGAAATAGGTAGTTGGTTTCAGTACAAGCACAGAAGGAAATGAGTTGACTGCCTTTACATATAAAAATACCTTCAATGAAAGTATTTTCTTCATTACCTACTCCAGATTAAGCTAGTAATAAACAGTGCTTTTCTAGAACAACAAATAATTTTTTCATTTGCCTTGCATTCTTATTTTTAGCCAGATAAATTTTGTGAACATTATATCATAGCATTTTGAGGAGATACCTAATGCCTAACAAAGGACTTGAAATTTTGGGAGGATTAAAGTTTGTCTTTTTAAAACATAGCTTATACTAAGAATTAGGCAACTGTTTAGACTCATTTCTTTTTTTTAGACTCATTTCTTAAGTAATATTGTGAGCAGTTTTTTCTGGAGACATTTTCAATGCACAGTTGTTAACAATTTGTATTGTAGTTTCCATATCTCAACTGGGAAGCGTTCTGAGGTGCGAAAACGCAGTCTCATACAGGCCTAGTGACTTGTAGAAACTGGAACTACTAATTCATGGATTTGAAAAATATAACATGAATTGTATCTCTAAACCTTTTTTGTTTTTTGTCCCTCAGGATTAAGATCAAGAGGTTTACCACAATTCAGTTTTTCTTTTAACCTGAGCTTTTGTTTTAAATGTAACCAATTCATTTGTGTTTTCTAAGTTTTACTCAAAGTGGCATCTTGCAGAGGTTGCCAACGATTCTTATTTCATTCTACCTTCAGGAGCAAGTGCATGTGTGTATGTGTGTGTGTGTTTTGCAGGGCACCGTGATCCTTGCCTGTACTGGAGGCTGAGACAGGAGGATTGCATTTTTGAAGCCGGCCTGGGCAATTTAAATAAGATCTTCTCAAAAAATAAAAAGGCCAGGGATGTAGCTCAGAGGTAAAGCTCTCCTGGGCTTCATTGCCAGTATCGCTGGCTAGCTGGCTAGCTGGCTAGGTGGTGTGTGCTCATCACTTCAGAAGGTTTTGTCATGGTAAGATGTTGGGGGGGGATCCTAACATGTCTTAAAAAGGCAGCTCAGCCTATTTCACCGTGCATGTGACCCCTTTGTAATGGCCAGCTTATCGCTCTTTCTACGAGGAATTCTGTGAAACGACTCAGTTCTCAATTAATATGCATGAATTTTATTCAACAAAGTTACTTTCAGTTACTGTTGGTTGGTTTCTTTCTTTTTTATGTAATCACAGCTTTCTAGGTTGCTGCTTGGCGTCATTTTGAAACCATTCTGTGTTGTCAGACTGCATGGCAGGCTTCCTGGTCTCCACTGTCTTTTCTCATCTTCCCACTTCACTGTGCACTGCGCACCTACACAGAGTCCTATCCTTTGCTCTCCCCTTCCCTTCCCCCT